>QVNW01000060.1:0-177240 GCA_014825475.1 Pseudomyrmex flavicornis
AAAAAAAAAAAAAAAAAAAAAAAAAAAAAAAAAGAGTGAACTTAGCATACAGTCTGTGTACAAAAACCAGGATTTACAATGTAGCGTTTCTCTAGATCTCAATGTATAATAGGAATATAATAAATTTTCTTTATCACATATAAAAAGCGGTTCTATATGTACATATTTGAGTAAGATTAGGTACCCATTATTATTTAACCAATAGAAGCTATAATAATTTGGTACACTTGTTTTTAACCCTTGGTTTACTCGATAAATACGAACAATAATAATAATCGATACGTCGTTATTTCCTGGTGTCTTGACATAATCGTTGGTTTTTTTTTCGCGCAAAATTCTCTCATATGTATATGACACACATGCTCGCTTAAAAATCTTCCCGCGTTATAAATGTGACTCTATTTTCTCTTTATTTCCTTCATCTTTCTCTCTTCTTTTTACGATTACTTTTTTTTTATATAATATATCTATGTATATATATATATATATATATAACACACGTTATTCTCATTAATTCAGAGCTATGGCCAGTTCGTAAATTCGAAAATCGTCGCTCAATCAGCACACTTTCTTTATTTTTTAAATCTCTTTTTCTTTCTCTGGTTTCTCTTTTCTCTAGACTGCTTCTTTGTTTATTACAACATGCCGAACGATACGAGTTAGCGTTTATCCGCTCCGTGCTATCCGCTTGCCTCGCTACCGTCACGTTTCTTTCAATTCCTTCTCTTCTTTAAAAAAAACTCGAACTCTTCAACAAAGACAGTCGTCCTCTCGAGAGAAAACGACGACTGTCCTCCGTATCTGACAGAACAACTTGATGTTCGTATTTCTTTGTATACGTGCGTCATGATGAATTAAAGTGGCCCGCCACATTCTCATCTCGGGCTTCAATATACTTATCTTTCTCCTCTCTCGTCGACGATTCCTTTTTTTATTTTCGATTGAATCTCGCGCGTTCTCTCGCTATCTTCGAGGTTTCGCTTTCGTTTCTTTTTTTGTTTTTTGTTTTTATTTTAATCCTTTACTCACTCTCTGTTAACTTAACAAGCAAAGTGTATAAGCAATCAAATTTGAAGCAACAACTTGATTCTTAAATATCTACCTAAAAGTACAATGGAGTCGCACAATGTCGAAGGCACAACTCTTTTAAATCGGTCGAACTGAAAGAAAGCACAACAGGAGGCATCGTTGGCGTATTGTTGAAATTCATTAGCAGCACAAGGCAGGGCCGCCAATATTTAATATATAGTGTCTTTCTTCCAGAATGCTCGAGAGATTATTAAGTACAAGAAAGATTCCTTTTTTTTTATTATTGTTAAAAGAGTAAATAGCAAAAAGCTATGTATACATGTATATATAGCATAGCTATATATTTATATATGTTAAAGAGCATATAGCTTCGATAACTGTGCTTTCTCTGAACAAGACAAAAACATGCTAATTCATCACGCACACGCACACGCACACTCTCAATCTCAATCTCAATCTCACTCTCACTCTCTCTCACTCACTTACTCACTCACTCGCTCACTCGCTCACTCACTCACTCACTCACTCACTCATTCACTCTCTCTCTCTCTCTCTCTCTCTCTGTTTTTGCAAGTTGTTGATCTTTCGATCATTAGAGAGTTTCATTTTAACTTCTTTTTTTTATTAGTAACAAATTTACATAGGCATACGGAAAATTATGTTTTTTATATTCTTTTTCTGTCTTCTAAATTCGGCAGAGAACGGGATTCCGTAACACTACTCGCTATACATTTATACAATCTTATGGTAGTCCTAAACTTTGAATCCACATGCGTTAATCGAGGCAAATAAAACTCTTGGCTGTAAACTATTAGTATCATCGATCGATTTCTTAGAGGGAAGAGAGAGCCGCGCAATTTTAGGGTTTTTTCTTTTTGTCAAATTATCTCATTTCTAGAACTGGAAGCCAACAGTCGTCTGAGGGGAAGGGCGAGGAGAATAAGAGTACAAATCGGGATGAGTTGACGACAAACAATGTCATTGATTGAAGAAAAGAAAAATAACTACGTCGAGAATTGATTGCCTCAACTAACATGCGTTAATTCAAATTTTCTCAGTCGGAATCGTCTCCACTAATTCGTTTTCTTTCCTCATTTGCGAGTTTCGAACATTCATAGCGCGTCATATTATCAAAGTAACTACCCATAGTGAAACTAAGAGATTAGCATGAGTTCGTTAAAGACTGATCGCTAAAAAGAAAACAAACCCTCTCACTTGTTATATCTGTACATGTGTCGCTACCGCTCGACACCAAGCTGCTGGCACAGCAACATCTAAATATTCCGAAATTGTTCCACTGAGACAGCAACTTGACAGAACGTCAACATTCAGCGTTCATTATGGATCCTGACTGGTGTTTTGTGACGATTCACAGTTCTCTGGATTATGCATTTGAAGCGACAAGTGAGGCGTATGCACGGGTGAAGGTCCCGGCTGAGGGGGCTGCTGGTCCTCTCGCATTTGTTGGATCACGGTAAAGTCTACCGCGGGATAACTGCGGGATAACAAACGAGTAAATGTTTGAAGAGCGATTTGAGGTTGCATGATAAAAATATTATTTGCAAGTGATAAAGAACATAAAGCTCTACGCACAAATCTAATAAGATATTTGTACATATCTGTAATTTATAAACAACACACACACACACACACACAACACTTTAATTGCATAATTTTAATATATTATAACAATACATATATATAAATATCTATAGAAAATGATTAATTAGCACAATTTGTTAAATCCTGCTGGAATTATTAATATATTGATCACTCACTCTATAGATGCCCATCCTAAGCCTCTGTTGTTACGCCTTTTACTTCGGAATGAAGATTGATACTTGTCGAATTGAATATTGGATTTATATTTAGACGTGTGTTGATATTTATCGGCCTCTTCCGCGCAATCTTCGCTAGTGTCTTCGACTTCCGGTTCTTCCTCTGGACACAATTCGCATGCCCGCTCCAAAGTTTTTCTCGCACTATTGCTACGTTCGAGGACGTATCCGTTCGCGGAATCGTTAGATTGTGCTGGTGGGGACCAGTTATTGTACGCGTGCGTGTAAGGCGCCGCAGAAGCGTACGGTCTCTGTAAATGAATTATCGGACAATTGTAAATACGTCGCACAAATCAAAGCATATAAATTAATTTCAGACACGTACTTTGTCGAGTTCGTCGTGAAGCCAGTCGATAGCGTGGCTCCACTTCCTCTTCAGCTCTGGACTATGATGCAAGAGCTGATGCGCGGGTCTACACTTACTGAAAAGCTGCACCATACACTTAATACATTGATACGCTCTTTTCTGATAATGATTTTTGCTTCTTTGTATCGTTTCGAACAAGCCTTCCCGCTCGTCTGGAACACCTGCAAAACACGAACTCGTGCAAATGTGGCACAATATAAAAAGTGCAAAAGAAAATGTTCCGTTCTTACATACCTTTAAGCGCATTGTGCACGCGATGCGTCTGCCACGAATCTTCCATCAGTAGTATCGCAAGCAACAGATCTGTGTGATGTCTCAATTCGTGGGTGTAAGCAAAACCAATTTGCCACAAAAGTTCACTAAGCACCGTTCGTGACAAATGCGGATTCTCCCAGCAGCAGTATTGCAACAACTTCACCGTGTCTTCCGTCACGTTAGCGTCTTCGATCAGTTTTTTTATGTAACTGTCGCGAAGAGAACGAACAATTGTGTAAAATCACACGAAAAACAACTTTTTATCTTTCACATCATATTTGTTAAACATTCGACACAACTAATTCTCACCTAGTGCGAATAAATAATATCTCAGCTGCTTGTGGTTGAATGGGCATAAGGTAGTCCGGTTGACACGCGGGATCTCCATACGGATTTGGCAAGGGATCCGTGCGAGGCTGCTGACTCGAGTGTGCCTTCGACGACACGTCGCAACATCGTATCAACATGCTAACCACCTGATGTAGTTTCGTCAATTCGGGATATTGGTATTTGATAGTAGGGCCAGGGCCCTCGTCGATAGCGACCAACATGAAGGTAATCGGAACATTCAACTGTAAGGCAAAAAATAAAATTTAAAAAACGATTGATATTGAATACGCTTTTTATTCTTTCAAAGAAAAGAGAGAAAAACTGTAATAACATTTATGTAATAATCATTTAATAAACACACTTTATATATTCAAAGAGAGAAATGTAATAATACAATTTGTGATACATACGCGTATAAAATATATCTTACCTTAAGCAACTGCGCCTTCTCGGCAAGACCGAGTGAGGCGTACGCATGAAAGAGAGAAAAGTAGTGAGGAAGGTGACGCCCATGATCCGAAATCTCGCGATGTAACAGCGACAGCACCGCGTGTAACAAATGATCACTGAGCGTTGCCACTGGATCCAAAAGTATAGCTAAAAATATTTCACAAAGTCACGAAATAGATGCTTGTCTCACACATAGTTATATATATATATATATATATATATATATATGTGTGTGTGTGTGTGTACATATTATATACACATTTTAGTACGTCAATACTCACTCGGCGCGTTTAGACTGGGCGGAGCACACGGACCATCTTGCAAAGAAACATGTGCAAGGAACACCAGAATCTTTAGAAAAGCAGTGCGTACTTCTGTACTTGGACAGCTGAGAAGATACTCGCAAAATCTGCAAAAAACAATCGATCAATAAAAAAATCTAAATGTACATCTTTACGAAAACATTACAAACAGTGGGCTCAGTACCTATGTGGATGATTAAACAGTACTTCATTAGCAAACCAAAAACGCACTGCTTTGCTGCTACGCAAATGATGACATACAATATCGTACCAGTCCGTTGCCGTGCCACGTAACGTCTTTTTGGTATGAAAACCTGTGTAAAAGAGAAATCTCGACGCTAACTGAACCGATAGCATCGCAAGTTCTTCTGCTTCGGGGCTCTGAAAATTTTAAACATCACGCGAATATTATACACAAAACTGTCTTGTTAAAGACAAATATTCTATGCGCAAATAAACAACATAAACTTACAAGTTTTTCATTTAGATTTTGTCTATTAATATTGTGCGGATTGCAAGACACCAGTTTTTTGATGAATTGAAAATATTCGGCACTAAATTGATTGCGGTTGTGCATAAATTTTATATTCTGCTTCCGCACGCTGTATTCTATCGCCGGTGGCATTTTCATTACTCCTAGTTTCGTATCTGGAAAAAAATACGATCAACTTGTAAGGTGCGATACGTTTACCGAGAGATTTGAGAAAAGTTTCAAAGATCTCGATAACACTTACACAACGACAATTCATTTATACTCTTCATTAGAGAATTTTCTTCTACATCTAATCTTGTATAAAACAACATGTACGCATTCCACCATCGCTTCTGTTTGCGGTAACTCATCCGCTTGAGCATATGATCGAACACTTCTCCTAAATAATCGCCGCCGAAGCACTGAGATTTCATTTCTTCCTCTTCTTCCATTTTACACTCGGTTACGTCACCGTCGTCGAACTTGTACCATTTTGCTGTACCATCGTTTAACCTGTAGATTATCAATAAAACGTAGTTTCGATCATCGAAAAGTTACACATCTACACATTTCGTATCGATCAAAATACCTGTGTAAGATGTAAGAATAATAATGGCCACCACTGGCTTGACCGCTGTGAACCACAATACCAGTCAATTGGTATTTTGTGCATGTTCCTTTCATAGATTCCTCATAATCACAATCTATAACCTCTCCTTCCAGTTTAGCCAGACCGGATACAGTGTAAGGCTCCATGTCCAGGTCTCGCGGAAACTCGAAATAATCGTTGAATTTTATCGCGCATACACGTTCGAAATCGTATTCGAATCTTTTTAACTGAATTGCTAAAATGGGTGGCAGTTTCTTCACGCATAATCTCTTTACTGTCACGACCTGAACAAATAACCAAAATGCAACACATACAGAATAAGACCTAAGTTTTTTAACTAATTCATGAGATGTATAAAAGATTTGTTTACTTTGCAAAGTTAGTTTTATTTCTATATTTATTATGTTTGTTAAAAAAAGATATTTTTCAAAATTTTAAAGAATCTTTTATACATTTACTAATAATGTTATCGCAAGCATACTTTTTTGTTGCACTTATCACAATGGTAGGCATCTGCACCTTCCAGCAGTTCTCCTTTTACATATTGTTCAAGTGAATCCAGCAAGTTGCTATGATTTCGTATGTCCACGCTTATCACGCTGAACGGCTCTTCTTTGGAATATCTGAAGACAATGTAATGCGGTATTACAGTCTACCGAAAACAGGAAAATGTAAAAACTAAAAAGGTACCTATGAGGGCAACCTTTGCAGATTTTCTGGTCGCTGTACGAGCCACCGAGAATTTTGCCCATTATCTGCTCGTGTCCCAAGGCTTTCAACGCCTCGTCTAAGCTCTCTACTAAACTCATAAAGAATTCTACTGCATCTTGCTGCTCTCTAAGATTTACAGGTTCTCCCTGAAGCCTGTACACAGGAGTAACATTTTTCTCATTAACTGTTCAAACTACACGACTCAAATAATAAAAAAAAGTAAGTTTACTGAAGAGTCAAAAACGAAATTATATCTAATCTTACTTGAAGTGCTTCCACAATCCTCTAGGTATGTAATATTGCAATTTGCTGTAAGCGAGGTGACCGAATATTGCTTGCACTTGCTTCAAAATTCCGATATTGTATTCTTTTCTCGACTCGTCGGCGCCGCATTTCTCCTCATTCGTGTCGTTGTCGTTCGCCTCGATAGTCTGCTCGCCCTCGATTCTCTCCTCGCCTGAGAAATCCTCGTTCAAATCAGTGGCCGCGCCCTCCGCCGCCAGAAGTCCAACTCTAATACTCTCCACCATGTACAACTGCTGTAATACTGAATTCATGTAACAGGTCGCGCCTGCGTTCTTTAGACCCACAAAACCCTTGAGCGGTCTCAGCCCCACAGGCGGCAGATAATCCCACTCCACCAACGGCTCGTCTTTCTCAGAGTAGAACATGTCGGTGAGCATTGTGACTAGAAGTTTCATGTTGGGTACACAGCCTACGCAGAGACCTACGAGCAGGTCGAACGCGGCGCTAGTCGATTGCGGAGTGGTGCACACTGGACACGCCTGGGAGGCGCTCAGCTCGCCGGTGTTGCGAAGCTGCAGCATGAGGCGGGATGCGGGAAAAACGAAGTCTTCGACCAGCTCCTTGATCAAGTTAATTCCGTGCTTCTCGTCGGAGCCAATTTCGTACTTCTGGTTCGGCGGTAAAAACGCCAACAGTTCCTTCGTCAAACCGAGATGACCCTCGAGCAGAGCCTCGTCCACTTGACTCTCTCCGGTTTCCTTCACGTTGTCCCGTACTTTCTTCAACCACGCTATCTCAACGTTCAATAATGTCTCCGCGGTCGTGAGAGGACAACCCGACATGTGCGCGAAGTTCAACAACCTGCACAAAAGTTGGAAGTACTCGTGGCTTTGCTTCGCGTTCTCCGTTACGGTGGTGTTCAATACTGTGAAGAGGAGAGTTATGGTGACCAGTAGCGTCTGGTGGCCGCCGCTGCACCAAGTCGAGATGAGAAAAAATTGTTCGCCAGCGGCGATTCTGATCGCTCTCGACGTGCTGAGCAGTACAAGGTCTATCAGGAAGGTGTGCCAGATCTTGTCCTTCGACAGCGTTTCGAGTGCCGACGGATTCAACACAAGAGCGATCGTCAATACCTCGAGCGCCTCCTTGCATACAAGAACGTCGTTGTTGTCGGGATTCCGCTGCTCCTTCTGATTAGTCTCATGCATCGAATGTAAGAGCTCGTTCGTCGCGTTGATGTTGTTTAGATTACCCGTGGATGCGGCCCACGCTAGTCTAATTATGGCACGTACAGTGGCCACATCCGGTAACTCCCACGAAAGAGCCTGCATAAATAGCTGCCGGCATCGATCGGCCTCCGTACCGCAGATACGGTGCGCCAGATGTTGCGCCAGTTTGGCCGCGACGTTTCTCAGCATGTACTCGGTGCTCTGATTGGGGACGCTCTGCAGCGCTTGCTTCAACACCGCCACTCGGCCGCGGTTGTTGCAGTGATGATCGTGATTCTCCGGAGTACTGGTTTGCTGCACTTCGTCCATCACGCACGCCATCATGTTACCCATCACCGTCAGAAGAAGCTTGCACAATCGTAGCACCGTTAAATACGCCGATCGCTTGGTGGTCTCGTCTGCGTTCGGTAAAAATTTGTTTTTTGTCAACATGTCGAGGATGACACCCGCCTCGCCGCTCTTTATGAAATTATACTGAAATTCGAACGCCCTTTCGGACATAGGGTCGAGAGCCGGCATTAACAAAGTATACAACACCTAAGAAAGAAAGAAAGAAACTTGTTAAATGCGATGAAAAGTATAGAGAACAAAATTCGAACCTTTTTTTAACACATACCTCTAAATTGTATAAAACTTGGCTAGGACTTGCAGTAAAAAATAGAGAATCTACTGTCGTATTCTGCTCGTTACAATGATATTGAGAGGGGTTCTGTAAAGCTTCATCGTCTTTGTAATGGCCGAACAGCCACTGTAATCTTGTTACAGTGAAGGTATCCGGCGGTACCAATTGTAAGAGATTTCGCGCGCCGTCGCGCAACTGTGAATGTTGAAGAGTACAGCCAAGATCGGCCAATTGAAAGAAGAACGTCGCATATTGCGGTCTTTGCGACATCACCTGGAACGTAATTGAGAGTATAAAACAAAGCACAATTAAATTTACGTAACAATAAAATAATGAAAATTGAGTTTATAAACTCAATAAACTCACATATCGCGCGCATCACTTACCACACCAGGCAAACTATTCTCAGCCTCTACATTCGGCCCGTCGTACGGATGATGTGGCGAACTAGTAGAGCTATCGGAGCTACTGTCCGGTGAGCTTGGCATATTGCTATTCACTTGACTCAGTTTTGCAGATAACAACTGAAAAATATAAATGTTAAATATAGATGTTATGTATTTTTCCATATACAAATATTTCTAATCGTAAATCATTATCTCAGCCTCTTGTTAACACTCACCATTTTGTCTCTCAGCGGAATCTGGGAAAGAAGTTTTCTATCATCGGACTGTTCTAGCGACTCGCCGTTAATAAATAGATCGAGTTTCACGTTCGTTCCGCTTGCTTTGATCCTGCGCAATATCTGACGTCTCAACGAAGCTAAAGTGTCATTGCTATGCGTGAAGATATCTATGTCGTCGACGTTTCGTCCGGGACTCGCGAAACGAATAACAAGCGACAGATGCTTGCCACGCGCCGCTCTGTAATCAGAATAAAACGTTGCACATATTTTCGCTTTCTGGATTTTTTTCTATCGCAAAACTGCAATTGTTTACCTGTGTAGCGGCAATATCTTTCTTTCTCCTGGGAAAGCAGTGTCACATTCGTTTATGTACTCCTGCAAAACTTTCATAACACGACACATCTTTATGGCTTCCATCTTAATCTTATTAGTCATTTGTTCCTCGCGCTCTTCTTTCCCGTCCAAATAAACTCTGCTCAGAACAGTCACTGTATCGTAATGAGCTTTCAATCTGTCCATACATTCCGCTATGTAAGTTTCGTGAAACGCCAAAACGGACGACTGCAAACGCGGTCCCAGATTAGTATTCACTTCTTTCAAAAGTTCTATGCCTCGGTTTGCGATCTCTTCCGGGCTGTTTGTTACTACCTGCAAACAAATAGAAAATTGCCGCTGTAATCATAAAAAAAAAAAAAAAAAAAAAAAAAAAAAAAAAAAAAAAAAAAAAAAAAGACTTTACGTACTCTCCACAAGTAATCAGTCCCAATCAAATCCATGTCGTCCATGAGAAACGTTCGGCGCTTCAGTTTCAATTTTCCTTCCTTAGAATTAACAGCTTTAAAAAATCTCTCGTAACACTTAATACCGCTTTCCGTGAGCAGCGTCGGATCTAATTGCAGTATATTGTTTTGAAAAAACCCCTTGTTTATTGCTGGATCGAGATCAGGCTCGTCTCCCATGAGTTTGGAAAACCATTTGAAGCACGCCTCGCGATCCGATACGAATACACCTTGCTCGGCTAAGGATTGCCAAATTTGTTGTGCCTGATCGGCGCATAACCACAATTGGCCATCCTACGAAAAATTGTCATTATTATCCGTGCCAGAGATAATTTATATTCCGAGATTCAATAGAAAATCGTACCTTCAGCAAAAAACGCAAGAAATTCAGTCTCTCTTGCACCTGCATAATATGGTTGTATCGACCGTCAGGCATGTAAGTATTAGCGTCGATTTCAGGATTTTCTTTCACTATTTGTCGCACTTTATCCATGTAATTCGTTAAATTATTTGTTACAAGTATTACTACCGAATGTTCACTTTGTAGACGCTCTATTACTTCTTGCCTGTTAATAAGCAAATATTGGGTTAATAAAAAAAACATATATAAATCAATACATCAACGTAACATACAGTTACACTTGACATACCTATAATGCAAATGATGACTTCGCTGACCATGGCCCAAGTTGGGATTCGGCTCGTAAAGACAACATATTTCACGGATCTGCTTCAACGCAGGCAGGGCCCACTTGTCGCCATTTTTCAGTTCTTCGACACACTTGTCCAACCAGATTGTCTTTTGCGCGTCTCTCTCTTGTGAACACGAATAATCGAGAATTTTCACATGAGCGTTCAGCGCCTGATCCATAATTTCCGTTGGTACCTCATCAGAGTGAGCCAAAGTCCAAAAGAGCGTCAACACCTGTAACATAGTAGTAATAATAAATATCCAACGGATATTCACAGATATGAATATTTATGCGCAAATTTGCATATTTATCTGACCTTGTGCGCCATAACGCCATCCTTGTCGTCTTCCGCGAGTCTCCTGATCAGCTCTAACAGTTTTTCCCGTTGTTTTTTATTGGCAGTTCTCCAACTTGTCTAAAAACACAAATTTGATCAATGTATGCAAATACTCGGTTTCGAGAAGTACACGAAAATTATCAGGGTGTCGCGATAGATACCTGAAAACATTCAAACAGATGATCAAGCTGTTCCGGACTAAAATCCCAAGCTAATTTGGCTAATAGATCGTGAACGTTCTTTACGATCGCTTCGTGTTTACCAGCTTGCGCTGCCCAGACAGCATCTAAATCTCCTAATGTAAGTGCACGTTCTTTTATTATAAATCGCAAAATCTTCTCTAGCTTCTCCACATATTGGGGCTGATGCAACGAATCTCTCAGCACAATCTCCAGTACTCCGTTTTCCTTAATCCATTTCTGTACAAATTAAGTACTTATGTGAGAAAAAATTCTTACAAAATTTATAGCAAAATGAAACTGCCCAATTTGCGGCAAAATGTGTACACACTCACTTAACGTCACGCACTTAAATTTTGATATTTGAAAATTGTTGCATTGGAAAAAATATTTTCATATAACACATTATTGGTATCGCGATAAAACTTACTGCCATACGTTCTGCTGTGAGCCACTCTTCGTCCTCTACTATTGCGTTACGATGTTGATGATAACTAACACTAGATATTACTTTATTAACTTCATTTAAAGCATTCATCTTTCCATTAAACGACGAAATTTGTAAGAGTCTCAATATCATTTTCAGTCTCAAGATTTCCAAATTCTTTATCATCTCTTCCTGATGAGGAACGCGTGACACCAGACACTTAGCAGCTTTGATTATGGCTGATATTGCATCATTTTTTGATTCATTTTTTGCCTCTTTTTTCAACTCATCATCAGTTAAGTTGTTTAAAATAACAGGTACCATTTCCTGTATACAAACGATACGTCTCATATTGAGTAATAAACAAAAACTAATCTAAAATGCATTATTGAGAAAAAATACTCACCACAATAGGCATGAGATATTTAACTATAGTGTGAACAGTTAACAGCTCGTAACACAAACCAAAAGGTCTTATTAAAGCATAAATAACTGGCACAGATAAATTCCGTCCACTCTGAAATCTAGAGAGCAAAATTTCGAATCCGTTCAAACTTCCAAATCTGCAAGGAAAATTCTTACATCAGTCCGTCTCGCAATAGAGCGGTTCATGTAAAACACCAACAACGACAAAAAATACCTGTTGATGAGATCTACTAGCCAGCCACGAGGACTCCGCGAATCAGACGGTGGACGAGCGTAAAGTTCCTCATCAGGAATATCGCTACCAGGAGGAACCGTTTCCGAAACTCTTACTGCGTTAAAAGTGTGAAATCTGAAAAGGAATTTGGCAATGTGAAAAGAAGTCATCATCGTTTCGTCACTTCAAACTTCTACTTTGTAAATAACAAAAAGAAAGAAAACACCGCAAGTGTTTACTCACTTATTATTAGGATTAAAAACCATGGCCAGCAAATCAAGCAAGGGAAACCAATCCTCGTCTAGCTTCAGGACACATAGCTCCACGAGACGTTGACAATTGGTGTTGATGCAATTGTGAATGTTCAACTTCCAACTGTTAACTGCATCGTCCGTTAATATCTTGGTAAATGAGATTGTAAGACCTTCTCGAAAAAAACGTTGACATGCTTCGCTTTGTACATCAATTCCTGCAATGCAAAAAATGCGAATTGATGTTTTTCACTAATATCTAACTTTCTTTGACGCTAATCTCAATGCTGAGAATCACATTTTCACCTTTTTTACAAAGTTCGATACTGGCTTGTAACAGGCACTCTAATTCTTGTTCAGGCAAAACTGGAACAACCCATCGTGGACTAGATATCTTCTCATGAAGCATATTGAGTTTTGCAATAGGAAAATCAGGCTCTCCATGTAGCTGATTGCTATCTTCCACTATAGTGATAGTGTCATTGTTGCATTCAGTTTGTACCACGTTCTCAGTGAGTTGGAGTCCCGACATTGTGTCAGCTAATTGTTGAGGACCTGGTGGACTGTGCATCTGCAAAAAGACAGATTTTTTGTTACAATGGCAAAAAGTTCGCAAATTGCTTTTACCAAAGTAGCTTCAAAAGTTCATATACTTGTGTGTTTTGCTGGCTGTCAGGGGGGTCTATGCCAACACCCTGGCCCCTAGTGGCAATTGTCATTTTATATGTTCTTTGCTACACCTTAATTGTCTCAATGCCGCTTGGTCCAATGATGATTACACCACCAACAAGCATTCAGCGCACACTTATATATTGACATTAAATATAATTATATATCCTAAAGGCCTTGTTTTTTTTTTTTTTTTTTAATAAACTATACCTACATTATCTGAAACAAAATAAAGAATGTTTTGACATTTAAAATAAACACAAGCAGAGTAAAACACAATATACAGCTATATTATAAAAACAAATGCAATCGTCAAATTCAGCAATTTGCAGTTCACAAGAATGTGAATTTGCCGCAGGTAACGGCACAGTTACATAAGCATATTTCTTTTTCGAAGTTGACAAATGACAGCTCGTAAGCTGCGAAGAATGAAATGTTGGGCGAATCGGTCGACGATTATTCTCATTTTCGGGAAAAAAGACGCTGAACCCGCGTGACGGCTACAAATCCCTCAACGATATTTTTTCACACGACGGCTCTAGAAAACGAACGCATCCTCCCGGAATATGTACGGGGAAATCGCATGACAGCGGCGCGATCACGCTAGGGCTTCGTGCATCGGCACAGAGCGGCCGTGTATTAACGAAACGGCGTCGGGCGGTGATGATGTACGCGCGGATACAAATTAGACGCGGACAAAAACGCCGTTGTTGCGGGGATGGTTGTTGTGGCGTTGTTGTATGCGCGATCGCAAAATCGTCCGCACGGACATACCTTCGCGTGGTCGACGACGAAGGGAGCGGTCGTATGCCGGTCGACGACGACGGCGCTTACCTAGAGGAACGCGACCTCACCGGGAAGTCGTGACCAATCGCCGCGTCGACGAGGAGAGGACGCGACAACGGCGTACAAGTGTCGTCGTGGAGAAACCGAGCGAGCACGCCTGGGCACGGAGAGCACTCCCGAACACGGAGTCCGCCGACCGTAGGGACGAACCGTTCGTCGGCACGGGCCAGTTCCCGCAAATCGTCCGCACGGCAACGGTCGACGGCGCGGCTCGGTACCTACGCGACTCCGGAGATTTTCGCGGCCCAGGCAGCGCCTATTTTCGCCCCGTTCGTTCACTACCGGGCCACCTCTTCGGACAAAATGGCGACTATCCTAACGATTGGCACTGCCGTGTATTAACAAAAGCGGCGATATTTCGACGCGACCGGCCAGCGCGGACGTGGCTCGACGTGTTCGACGACGTCGACGGCGACCCCGGACCGCGTACAATTGGCCGCGACGCATCCACGTAGCTGGAAAACGCACCTTTACATAGTAAACGTTGTAGAAATTCGTGTGTGCACTTTTTTGACGTGACGTTACGGAACTCAACTGGCAAATCTGTAAACACGACTATCGCGGCGCTGCGGTGCCACCCAGGACGACGTGCACGCGCAACACGAGCGATGACCGAGCGACGCAGCCGATTGGCTGCCGCGCACAGTGTGTGAAAATACCAATCTCAAGAAAAGAAAGTAAATTTTGTAAATTCTATTGTTACGCAGATAAGTTTTACAGCTTTCTTTTGTGTAATCGGCGCACACATCGCTGATAAATCTTTTTATTTTAATTATGTTGTATACATAGTAGAGGCGCTGCTAAAAGTGCTGCTTGTCATTTTAATGAGAAATGTTAAAAATTTCTCACGATATACCTTCAACTATAATGACAAATATAAATCTCGTGATTTATGAAGATGTTTATCAAGAGGCACGATAGTGCCTCGCTCACACATAACAAAGCGCGAAATTATCGGGAGCGATCAAGAATCAGGAGATCAGTAGAAGACAAACGTAAGTAAATTATGTTCATACACATACATATATGTGCACACATATGCACATCTGTATGACTACCTGCTCTGACGTATGATTGTGTGAGAGAGCGACAAGTTATGTGTGTGTGTGTGTGTATATATATATATATATATATGTGGTACCTGATCCAAGGCGACAATGCAGGTAGTCGAGATTGTGTTTCAACATCATCTCACTTTCAAATAGAGTAATTATTAACTTGGTACTTTTTTTTTAATAATTTATTTCTATAAATTTTTTATCTCACTGTACATAACATCCGTTTTGTAGTTACTATTCTTGTTTTGTTAATGCGTAATACATCTCGGTGAATACACATGCATACTTTTGATATAATTTTAGTTTTGTTTTCGCACTGTTACAAGCACGCGGTGTTTTCCATATTTCGTGTTCTTATTTCCAATTCAATTCAGCCAAATAAGCTTTGTCAGTTTGAAAAAAATCCTCTAATACTCTTGTTATATATAATATGTATGTTTTAAGTATACTAAATAATTACATTTATTTCTAGCTTTTTTTTTTTATAAATCTGAAAGAAACCTTTATGTCAACTTTCATATATTGCAATATAATAAAAACGTTCTCGTTTGAATTCTTTAAAAATAAAGAAAAAATAACACAAATGAGGCTTACAAAAACATTGAAATATGCTCGCAATAATTAGAAAGTAAATTTAAGTATAAATGTAATTCAACAATTATTATTTGATGTTTACTAAACTTGTCAAAAATTATTAATAATCCATTCATCTAAGCCTCAACAGTGTTTTTACTCTGTAAGGAAAAGCTTACAATAGTCTTAATATTTGATAATAGTGTATAGCTGACGTTTAAATGCAAAATCTATAACTGCTTTATAGATGATAGGACTTTACGTTTTTACTGTCATTTGTTTGTGAAATAGTTTCGGAAAACAATAGAAACAAATATTTATACTAAAAAACAACTCCAGAGAAAATATACAAGTCACTCTTTTTTTTTTTGTTTTTTTTTACTCCTTTCTCTTCAGGAGAAAAGATCCGGTGAGTTTTTTAACCAAACAGTATCTAGCACTTTTCAGTTAGTCAACAAATACATTTTTCATTCTCATCTTGAAAATAATTGTTACATTGCACACAATGGTTTGAATGTTTTGGTTAAGATTAATAGTGTGTGTGTGTGTGTGTATATATATATATTATATAATATATATATATATATATATATATATATATATATATATATATATATGTACTGCAGCTATATTTCTATCATTGTCAATTTTTTTTTGCAAGATCAAGTACACAATAAACGTAGTCAGCACAGTATAGTATGTACTATTAGTAGTTTCCTCTATTGATTAAGCTTAATTGATTTATATTCTTATTTGTGCGTGAGAACCAGTGAACTCTCCACTATACCACGAACTGCTCACTCCAATGTAAGCTGATACGATAAAACGGCCGGAGAGATAGAAGAGTGAGCAAAAAAAAATACTATTCTTACATATCAGAGTCGACGTGTGTAAGCGAGCACACACACATTTCAGAGAATAGCTATCATGTAAGTTTTCGGAAGTGATTAATTTCGAAATTTCGCCATCTCTTCTTTGTCATCGTCACGATGGTACAACAATCAGCAAAAAAGAAAAATCACTTAGGATTGAAATCGATTCTGAAAACTTCCACAATGGTCGATTATTATGATTAGTATATTACAGAATTCACTGGTGAGAACACAATCCTTGGATTCAGTATCGTACTTGCAATTGTCTTGCGATATTCGATTGTATCTAAAATTCGGTGTACGATAACCACGTAAATCACGTTTTTGTTCTTTTGTTTTTGAATTTCTATCAAGATGCACCGTTTTGATTTACGTGTTCACAGTTAATTGATTTCCTACAACCTTGTTTTTTTAATTTTTAGAGAGTATAGAAGATGGAGATTTTCTTGTTCTTCGTTTTTATTCCGCTTAACCTAAGATGGCCTATCATAACGTAAGCTCTTCAAGTTCTCTTAGCAGTTCGTCTTCCTTTTTGATCTTGTCTAATTGATTGATTTCTAACTGCTTTCCTGCTTTCAATTGTTCTTTTAATTTCGAAATTTGTTCTAATTTCTGCAGCACAAAAAAACGACATTATTTCTCGTTTTATAAGAGAAGGAAATCATCAGTAAACGTTTACTTACACTCCTGACTTTCTTAATTTTTTTGTTCTTTTCAGGATCGTCCGTTAATTCCATCTTTACACTCGTCGATGTACTACTCGTACTCGTGACTTGTCCATTGACAGCCGAACCGCTAAATTCTAATTCCTTCTTAGCTTTTTTGGCTTCTCGATTTTTCTTCATCTTCAAGGCGGCTTTTGATGGATTTGCTGCAAGATAAATTTCAGATATATCGGTAACAAGATACTTTTTTTTGTATGTTTGTGTACTTACGTTCCGCGCCTGGTTTAGAAGGTGGTTCTATATCGTCGTGCAATTTGAATGTGATATTTTGCCCTCTAGCACATGGTGGTCTGTACGCTTCTTTCGGTGCTATAATACAATCAATAACAATATTGATTCCGAAGGTTATCTTCAAGAACGTTCTCATTCTTACAATATTCATAAAAATTATAGTTACCTTGTGATTGACTAGAATTCGTAACGATACCCTCGACCGCTTTGTAACTAATTGGTTTTTGCGGGAAGGTATTAGGATGGAAACTCTGCCAAATCACTTCCCAAAGTTCTTCTTGATTGTTCCACGGTCGTTGGTACACTAGCGAGCCGGTGTAATGCCAAATCTTGAACCTAATTTAAAAATTTAATCTTGAACCCTTATCTAAATTTGTTTTAGAAATACGATTATAATTTACCCGTTGGCTATTCGTAATCTAGGCGCTGTGGTCGCCGTCACAAAGTGTTCACCATCCGGTGACCACTGGAGCATCGTGGTATCTGGCGCGTCAGTTTTCGCAATAAGTTTCCTATTGGCAACGTCCCACAGTTCGATACCGCCTCTAAGATTACCGAATCCGGCCAAAAGCAATAGTGCATAGTAGTCAAGGAGATTACATACAATTGCGCAACTTCATATTCTCTTACTTAATCACTGTTTGACTATAAATTATATACAACTTACAGTCAACACATTTATAAAATATTTATCGGCGAGCGATAAAGTAATAAAAAAAGGATATTATTTCCATGTGGGTTGTAATATACACAGTTTCTGTGTAACGTGCCGAACTCGAATACTGCTTCGCACTTAAGATTGAACAATGTCGCTTTGGCTGGCATAAAACCATACACGACACAAAATTCCGTGTTCGCGGGAGACCATTCTACCGCGTGTATGGGACCTTCTTTACTAAGCATAACCATAGCTGTATCTCCTTTTGTGCTAATATAATGCAACGTCTGTTTTCCATAATATGACGCGCCACTCTTATCAACTTCAGTACTCGTCATCAATAACGCGTTCGTTCCGCGTTGATTCCAGTAAATATCAACCCTATCTGCCTGTAAAAATCATATAAAAATATTTAGTAAACAAAGATGATGTTCGGAGCAATTTTATCAATATTTAGAACAGTTTTAACAATTTACCTGGAAGAAACTTTTGCTTGCAAGCGCTTCTCCGATCTCAAATTTTGGATATTTAAATAACCTTCCGAAAGAAGGCTGACCAGGCTTTCCTACATTGTATATAAAAGAGATTTTAATGAAAACATATATATAAATTCTTCTTAATGATAACGTAATTTTCATTCTTATACATCACAATAGAAATAATTACCTGGCATGTAACAAAGAATATGATACGGAGCATTACCAGGTGCTATACTAAATTTGGCAACTTTGGCTCCACTTATTTTGTATACATATTTATCAAAATTGTTATTTTCATATAAAAGAACACTTGTACCATTCAACAATCCACAGAGTTTTTCATCACTTGACCACTGTGGTTCCCTGTTCATCAGATAGATACATAAGCATTTCCACATCTCAATAGTAAAAAATAAGTATTTAATATAGAAATATCTCAATTATATAACACTGATTTCCAAAGTTATTGATTGTTCTTAGTCTAGTTGTTAAATTTGACTCTTTTACTCCAGAAAAGAGTCACAAAAAAACACAGCATGTGATACATTACCAATTGACTTGTTTTTTCTGCACAAAACTGTGGACTAGCTCACCATTTTCAGACTTCCATATGTGAAGATTTTCTGTTCCTTGAGGACTTGTTTGTGTTACTGAAATTGGTAATTATATATGTTGAAACCATGAGATTCATAGAAAATCGCTGTATTCTGTAATTTGTAAAGTATAAAACTAATTACCAAAGGATGGTTCCCATGTTGCGAGGTATGTACTGAGAGTGGAAAATTGAATAGCACAGACTTTAGGTCGTGCAATTTCAGCAACTAACTTCCAGTTCTCACACAATACAATTTTAATACTAGCTCCATTAACCCATGCAAAATATCGGCCATCTGGACTAAAAAGCATGGCCTTACATGTTTTGCTGTCATCTCTGGGGAATGTTTTGACTGGTTCATAGGACGGCGGACCTTGCGCTAAGTTTATACCAGTAGACCCTCTCACTGCGTTAAAAAATAAAATTTTTTTCTTCTTTTTTTTCAGCAACAATACAAATAACAGAATATATACTGTTGTACAAATTTATCATCAATCACACACACACGAAGCAAATTCACGACAAAATTGTCTCTTACAAGTCAATTGTGGAACTCTCGAACGGCGCGTGTGCACCAAGACAAAGTATCTTAATGTTTCTTTTTTTTCAATTTTATTGCCAATAACTCACGTCAGCATTCGAAAAGTAACACGTCAGCAATTGAAGGTTAGAACAAAGTGTATCAGCATATAATTTGTGCCGCATCGTGCGTTCGTAATTTTTGAAATGTTACGATGCGAACGTCGTCGGCTCGAACGTCGTCGTTATCGCGGAACACGCTTGAATTACGCTCGGATGCTGCGAACACATGTTCGTCACGCGAAATCAGTGATGAATGTGCCGGAACGTCACGTCGTTCACGCGTGGCTCGTGTCGTTCGGGGACGAATTTTGTCGGCGACGCGTCGACCGGGGATCGACATTTTTGCGCGACAACAAGCATCATTCCGGGAAATGTCCGTAAAAATGCTTACCAGCTACACAGGGAATAGGCGAAGCCATTTTACCACCGTTGCACCATGTGCTATCGTACAGTTCGACGTTATGTGTGTCGGTAAGTTGTTAGCCAGCGTGAAGTTGGACGCTGACGGCAGCGCGTTGCGAATCGCGCGCAACCAACTTCAACCGATTGTATCGAACGCGCGCACCAACGACAATCGACCGAATCTCGATACGCGATCGATTGACGCGTTCTCCGAATTTCACTCGAAAAAATTTGGCGTAATTTGATTCATATTGCGATAAATCGAATAATCAATCGCGCGCGGCGCGAAAAGACGCGCGCTCAGTTCGCGTGACTAATCCGTCTTTCTACGAGACAATATTCGAAACTTCCCTACGAACTCTTCAGGCAGAATGGAATAATCGCGCGTAATTTGCGAGAGAGCGAAGTGGAATCTATTTTTAGAAACGTAACAATTGCGTTGAAAGATGTTTTCTTTCCTGTTGCACGATATACATCGCGACAATAATAATCGCTTTGATTAATCGAGTAGTCGTGTTTATTAGAGTAGCCAAAAACAAAACAAAAAAGATAGTAATCGCGCAATTCGTTATGTTAAATTCGTTTATCACTTCCGACGATCTCTACTTTTTTTTTTTTTTTTATCAGTCTTTTGACTATGCACTTGGGTGAGTGATGACAAAGCGCGCACGTTGCGAAACACCGTGCGTTGTCTTTGACTCACATTGACACTTTGCGCGTGTGTGTGCGACGCGATCAAAACGCACGGTGGTTCGCACATATTTCCTCGATTATGCGTCGCCGATAAGGATAATTCGTGGGCGTAGCGACTGAAAAAGTACACGGCGACTGTAAAAGTACGCACATGCGATCGTAGATCCGCACGATATCCCACGGAATTTACGCAGGGCATGGCAAGTTCATGCTTCAGGTAAATTGTCGCGCTTGATTGTTCTCTCGATGATTGCAGAACAATGCGTAACACATCGCTCACTGTGTAATTTCACAAATGTTCGCGTTGATTTCGAAATGACGATACGAAGACTCGACGACGACGTGTCAGTATGATTTCTCTCATTCACTTTCGTTCCATCGAGGTTATGTCTCGCGCTCCTTGAAAAAATGTAAAAAACTTCGAATCTATGCTCTTCTCCTTACTCATGCCAATTTATTTTATATGTATTCTTTTTCCTCTTCTTATTTTTTATGGCTCTATCACATGTCAAAGTATTGTTGCCGACGTAACGTTTGGCGTATGTGTGTCATTTATTTCTATTGTTCAAATTCTTGCAGCAAAAAATTACATTATTAGTGTTTGTTTTTTTCAGTGAAGTGGACGAATATGGATTTGAACGGCCGCACGATTTCGATTATAAAACCTATGAGGATTTTATGTCGGAGTACCTTAAGGTTCTTGCGAAAATGGCCAAGAAGTGGGCGAAGATCATCGGCGAGGGAAAGTCGCCGCAGCGAAGCATCACCATAAAGAAGTACGTTCGCAAAGGGATTCCAGCGGAACACAGAGGATTGGTATGAATTTAATTTCGGTTTATTATATTTTGTGTCTCAATGAGAGCAAACTTAACTAAAAATCACGAGTCATAGGTATGGCTCGCTGTGAGTGGCGGAGAAGACATGAAGAACGCATCACCGGATCTGTATCAGAAGCTGTTACTGTCTCCGCACAATGCGGAAATAGCCGAGATCATAAAGACCGATCTTCCAAGAACATTTCCGGACAATATATTTTTTAATAACACAGAAAATCAGCAGCATCAATTGTACAATGTGCTGCTGGCGTTTGCTCATCAGAATAAAACTGTTGGATATTGTCAGGTAACATTTCGAAAATGCTTTTTGATCAAATAAGAAAGAAACTTGAAGTTTAATGTTTTTTAGGGCCTAAATTACATAGCCGGTTTGCTGTTGCTCGTGACGAAAAGTGAAGAGACAGCATTTTGGTTGTTGAAAGTATTAATTGACAAAATCTTGCCAGATTATTATACACGCACCATGGACGGTCTTCTCACCGATATTGATGTGCTCGCGGAATTAGTAAGGTAAAGCAGCAAAATCTGAAGTTTTATTTGTTTTAACATTTTTGTAAAACTGTATGCACGTTATCTGTACACAGGATAAAAATACCTGATGTATATCAACATGTAACAAATCTGGGATTACCTTGGCCAGTAATCACAACAAAGTGGTTTGTGTGCTTGTTTGCTGAGGTTTTACCTATTGAGGTATGTGCCATGATTATTGAAATTTATTGGTAACAATTTGTTACTCATATCGCATACATAATCACTTAAGTACCTCGTACACGAAAGCGTAACGTATGAAAAAACAAAACATGTTAAATCGTTTTTCTATCAGACTACCTTACGTATTTGGGATTGTCTCTTTTACGAGGGCACAAAGATCATCTTTCGTGTCGCTTTAACGCTCATAAAGAGAAACAGAGCTAATCTGTTAGCCTGTCAGGATTTCGCGTCGTTGGCTGACTGCTTCAAGGAAATCACAAAAGACAGTATTGTTTTACGATGTCACGACTTTATGCAGGTTGCTCTCTTTAATATATCGCATGCGAATCAACAAATGTGAGAGGAGCACGTATGTGTGCAATTTTGAAAATCGTTTTGCAGAGTATTTTCAAAGTACCTGGATCACTGCCTGGTAGCACGATAGCGAAGTTACGGACGAGAGTTACGCAAGCACGTGCGGAACAAAAGCAGGATAAACTAGGACGATAGTTATTTACGACGATCAAGTGTTTTTGCATATACATACACCGAGATATTCTAGTCGTTTTTTTTTTATTCATCTGCATTGTCTTATTAAATTGTATTCTTATTGCATAATTGTCCTATATTGTATTATTGTACATAGAATGTTTATGTAAGAAAAATACATAGAAATAAGACTACTCAATTTTACATATACATTACACGTATAATATTGTACGTACAAACTATATTGAAAGATAAGATAAAAAAAATGTCAGAAATTATAAAGCATAATTGTGATATAAGCTAGAATGTGAAAGTTACATATAATTGTGATAGTTATAAAGAGAAAATGAGAGTGTTAATTCTGAGAAAAGAGCAATATATTATATACACGTATATCAGTTACATTATTATTGAGTTATATTTAGCGTCTCTATTCCTTCTAGAGATTTCACCTATAGATCTTTCATAGGAATTTTAATCCAAATGTTAAGGGACATCGAAATTCTCATAAATGACTAACATATACTAAAATTAATTTTATTTATTATAGAACAAAGTATACATACATGTAAATATTATAAATTACATAACTATGTACAGTGAAATTTGGTTCCTAAAAAATATATATTATACGAATCAAATATATAATAAACTGTCTAATTTTGTTATGTATTATTTCTCGAGCAGGTCTTTTGCCTCGTTAATTTTTGCAGCAATGTACGGAGAACCGCCGCGATCCGGATGATTCACGGACATCACCTTCTTAAACTGTTCCTTTATTTTAGCTTTACTGGCAGTGGGAGAGACTCCCAGGATTAAACTAGCTTCTCGCTTGGTCATTTTTGGCTCAAACCCACCCTTGTAGTATTTACTGTTTGCCAGTGCCTGATAAACATTAAGAAGTATTAGTTGTTTTTTTCATGCACATGCAGATCTATTGCCAAAGACCTATTTTTACTTGAGAATCTAGCTTTTTTACTGTCTCTGCCATTCTTTGCGACAGGTTTGGTATCCTCCTGGCCAAGTAACGACCAGCAAAACCCACAGCAGCAAGACCAATACCTGCTGCCACAAGTGTACTTGCCTGAAAGAAGTTTTAATTTAATATTCCAAAAGCACAACGTCTAAAGAATGCCTTTCTGTAAAAACTGCGAGGTATGTGATTATTTATGAACTTAACCTTTAATTTTCTTAACTATACTGGATGGCATTATTTCAGCATCAAGATGACAATGACATTTTACAGAAATTACAGAACAGTTTTAGCAGCACAATTTTTATCAATTTCAAAAAATGTATTACAAATTTATTTACGTCGAGAAGATAATGAAATAAGTGATATACCTTTGACAATTTTGATATCATTTATTCTTTCTCTTACACTTGTTGATAAAATTAAAAATAATATACAGTTGACATACTTCTTCAATGTGCAAAACACAATTTTTTAACTATTAAAACAATGTTTTTCGATGAAGATTTTGAAATTCTTACCATGTTTTTACTCCGAGTATCTCAAACTGATAGACGCAATGATATGCAACACGTGCGTATGTATACCGGAGTCCGAAATAATTTTAGCGCGTCTTCAATAAGAGCAATGGTTGCTCCCTCTGAGCAAGACTGAAGGAATTATTGTAAATATGCGCGTTGTGATATATTAAATATAAACTATCATAAATATGTGACACTTACATGACATTTACGTCTTAATTTTCGGTTGTTTAGTTTGTTAAGAAAATAACAGAAAAAAATATGGCCGATAAGAGCCGGGACACAATTTTTCTATTATTTTCACATTTTTTCTTTTTTATATGTGATAAGTATTTTTTGCTACACGAAGTTAAGATAAAAAAGATTAAAATGGGCTTCATTTTATAGATTTTCCGTTCCTACAAAAAGAAGAAAAGAAGCACTACCTCGCTTCGGTTGTTGGAGACAAAAAAGACAAAAGGAAGCAAAAGAATGACCAATCGCGGTAAACGTTTAATCGAACGATTTTCAGCGGCTGCAATTGACTCCAATGGTTTGTTGAAGTTGTTGAACCAATCGACATCGATCGATCAGTCGAATCGACCAATCACGTTTCACTGGCCGCCGAGTCATTCCGGAAGTGATCAACGATCTCGAAGTTCCTAAGGCGCGGTGACTAGAGGAACTACATACGCTGGTGGCGTTTATTGAAAGTAACAACGTGGACGAATACGTTCAGTGAGTTCAGTGCAATGTATATATATACGTATATATAACTATAAATATATGTACATATTTAACACTCAGTGATATTACGAGAAATGCACGGAAAGAATCGTGCATAGATATTTTTCTCTTAGTACGTGTATGTATATTCATAAACGCACGTTGTGTCCGGCGTTCTATCCAAAATGGATGGAATCTGGATCATACCATTGAGACGGTCTCAAGTATGTCGAAACTATGGACAAGTATACTGTGGCCCAAGTGACGATACAAATGAGTAAAAGAAATTTTGTCCCGATAAATATTGGCTTTCATATTCTCACCTCACTTTTATCAATAAGTGCACCTTGCGATAAGGCTGTTGCGTGTGTTTTAAAATTCACTGTCATTACTGAAGAGTTGAGCATGTTGACGAAGTAGTGAATTTTGAAATATAGCCTAATACACGTTTAGCGATCTATCCACGTCACATATATGTACACTGTAGATTCGTTCGAAACAAATAAACGCGATGAAAGCAAGGTGAGAATACAGGCCATTGAATTAATGTTTCTCAATTTATAACATTTCGCCAAATAGTACTCGATGGCTGCGAGCATCACATAATTTATATCGTAGTGAATGTACAAATCTATTAAGATCGAGAACCAGACAACGTCAGACATTGATTTTCTTGATCCGGAGAAGCTCTTGATGATACTATCGATGTCACATATTTAATATCACTCTCGGCTCGGTTCATCGAGATTAATCGGTCCCTTTCCTTAGCCTCTGTCCCGTGAAATCACGTTTCTTCGAGACGGATTCTTCGATTAGCAAATACAAATGAACCACATGACCACGAGAATTAGAGCAGAATAATTGTTCGTAATATCAGTGCGGATAAATGCAAACATGAAGTTTTCTAAGTAAACCGGAAAAGGAAACAATACATTTTTATGATCTTTTTTCAGAATGAAGCGTTCTCTCCGTTATATTTTGTGGTTTTCTCATACGTTCACCATTTTTGCAAGATCAATCAATGTAAAAACATTCTCATTTCTCGTACATGGTTGACTTGCAACAATGTTGCAACATTGTCTCGTAAAAACGAGCTCTCGTAAAATAAATTTTATTACAGTCATGAAGTTCAACGTATAAAGAGCGTATCTTCCGCCACATAGAAATCTGCGACGCAGAATCCAGTCTTTTAATAACCGTGGGAAAAAAGAAACACGATAGAGCGATTCGAATTCGTGAACTTTCGAAATATCTTCCTCGAAGTAAAACCGTCGCTTTTCCTTTTCTCTTCCGCATCTTCGTCGTCGGGCAGAGAGATATCCGTTCCGGATTAAACGGAGTATAAATATGATCTATAACACTCGTTCCGCCTAACGAGTCGCATGCGCCGCGCTGTTGACATGATATATCCATATCGCAAGAATATTGTATTTGCGAGCAACATACACACGCGCACACATGCACATCGACACTAGGCGAAAAGTAGGTTCCACGCGCGCGCAAAGATAACGCGCAGCGGAGACTCCAAGGATAAACAAGCCTAAACGTGTCGACGATCACGCATAAGAATTAAATTCATTCGTACGACAAACGAATACGTATGTAAATGTAATATTCATACAAAAGAAACTCTGTAAGATCTTTAGATTATATTATCGTAACACAATGTGAACTTTTGGTTTGTTGCGAATCAATGCTCTCTTATCTCTTGTTTGGTTATAGTATAAACATCTAATAAAACAATAAAATTGATATCGTTTCCTTCCAATTTATGATGAGGATTTTTTATTTGACATTTATAGTCCGCGATTACTCACTTATGTAAACTTGTGTGTGGCCTCTAAATCCAACCACGCGCTTTACATATGTATATATACACGTACACACATGTATATACACCGTCTCAGACAGAGCGACACACACACGCACACACACAAGTCGGCTTGATACAAGCATATAAGTGGTCGTAAGTTTCGGAAGGATAATTTTACATCGGTCTAGATGTGTGCGTGCACGCGTGTGTTTATCGGTCGGTAAACGTTTTTACACGCGATACACTTATGCGGATCTACGGGTGCGTCTTCTTCTCGCGAATGGTGCATCGCGAAAGATGCTCTATGTACGTTTCTCCCGCGGTCTTTTACTCTTTTGTTTTGTTTCTCTCGAGGATGTCGGCGCGCGTGCGCATGCGAGAGAGAGAGAGAGCAAGAGTTGAAATCATGCCCTTCGCGACGCGACGCGAAGAATGGCATTCGCGCGCGCGTTTAGAACGAAAAAAAAAGTGAGAAAGATGGACTATACAGAAGATGACACATACGGTGACTCTCCCCCACATAGCAGCAAAGCGCGGACTCCTCTCCGTATTTATAGTCCATTCGTTTTCACGTACGTTGCTCCCATCGTCGAGTGCATCGCCGATACGACACGCACGCGTGTGAACGCGTGTACTTACATGCGTGTACATATATTGTGCGAGCTTACGGGAGCTCGCGCGAATCTCGTGCGAATCTCGTGTAACGGGTGCACATACATAATGCGCTCGGAGCGTCGTTACGTTGCTAAAATAAACGCAGCACGCGCCAAACGATGAGATTTTGCCGGCGATTGTCGACGCGACGCGACTTCTCTCCTGCGTTGTACTCCCATCTCTCTCAAGATTACTCGCACGACTCTTTTCTCTTCTTGTCTTGATGATACCTTGTAAGTCTCCAATGACGCCGCATGTTAACGACACCGGTGTTTATTTATCCAAGACTCAGAGCGATTTCACTTTCTTCGAAATCGCTTGAACGCCTTTTTCTCTTTCGATGTTCCTTTATGTTTCAACAATCTAAGGCGTATTTGAATATAGTCAGTAAACTGTTGTAATTAATTGGAAGATGTGTTATATAAAATATTAATTTGATCATCGCTAAATCATTACCGTACTTTGTTTTCCGCAGCAGTCTTTCGTCGTTCTCTCGCAAAAGATAAGCAGCCGAGAGGATCTCGATTTTTTCTAAAGATGGATCATCGATCTGCGGCAGATAGCAGGTACAACGACCCGATGCGTGAAGTTGCATTTTGTAAGAAAGGATGTACGGCGTCGGCATTGCGAAAGTCCGTTTTTCTTTCCTGGCGTGAAAACGCGCTCGAATAACGCGACACGAAGTGCCGGCGCAAGTCAAACGCGTAATGTGCATCCACTTCGATTTAATAAACAGCTAGACGTTTTTCCGACTCCCGAGCCTAGCGGTTAGCGACCGACGAGAGTCATCGAATATAACGATAATACAAGCCTGCAAGAGAAATAACAGTTTTGTAAAACATGAATTATAATGTTTGGCAACTTTTTGTGTAATGTACCAACGTCTAATAATCTACGACGAGACACGACGTTTATCCGCTCTTCCACGGAATTATATCGTTAGGAAATTCGCATTCTGTTTGTTCATTCCTGAAGAAAATCATGTTCGTTCATTCCATTTGTTCCGCGTGATAGCCACGCATCGAACATCGTTGCTAAATTTCACATGACGATCGTATCATGTACCGTTGTTACAAGAAACTCTGTAAGCTTAAATACATGTGTTTATTTTTGTTTGATTATCAAACCGATTTGTCTGTGGACAAATTCGGATAAACTGGCCTCATTTTCGATACAATACCAGATGACTGCGTGTACATACAAAACATGTAAAATCTATATACGAATTACGGCAGAGAGTTCACTTAAGTAAAGGCTCCCTTATTCCCTTTATTGTGTGACAAGTCTTGCGCGACACTGTACCGCGCATGTATATAGGTTAGGTTTATTCGGCTTTCGAGAAATACGATAGTAGGGGACGGGCAGCGCGAGAGGAGAACTTGACCCAAGTGAATCATTTTCCTTGACTTAGGCGAAACTCTCGGCGTAAAAAAACTTTTGTGACGACGTATCATAGTATATATATACGTTGTTCGTATTCTGAAGGGTTAATGTACAAACTTCGCTTTGTATGCTGCTGTTGAGAGCAAGACTGAAAAGGAGCAGAGGGACTTTAAAAGATCTATTATAAATTCATTACATTTATGTTTGTACGAGAAAATCTGCAGCTTTTTTTCTGTACTGCTGCAGGATTCTTCGTACAATTTTCACTCTAAAATAAAGTACTCATCTCTTCTATATAATGTAATCTAATTTAATTTAAAGCTAGAAAAAGCTGCTTTATGCAGCAGAAAACTCGAAGAGCGATTTTCGAGTATAAATATTATGGCAATAATTCTCTTCGATCACGTATGACAATAGCCAAACACGAAAAAAAAAGAGTATTTATATTTAACAATTCTGAGTTGCGCAAAGAGAAAAAGTTAACGAAAAGAGTACTTTATCTCGACTTGTGTGAGTTTTATTTCATCAATTTGAATAGCTTTCGGACAACAATTAACGTGTATCTCGACAAATAAAGTGAATAGTTTGCGCATTTATAAAATGTATAACCACCTCAGACAATAATTTGAAACGCAATTTGCAGATACGAAGAACAAGGATGAAATGCCGTGGAGCAAACGACGTAATCGTCGCTTCTTCTGCGCCGCTGTCGAGCATCAGGCTGCTGGGAGAGGGTGGCCGGGATAGTCATGGTAGGGACAATACGTCAGCATGTCGCTGCCTGCTATCGCCTCTCCTCCATTACATACAAGCGAGGCAGCAAACATGGCGAGTCAGTCGCTGTTTACGGCGTGAGCAGCCTAAGGCGCTTGGATCAGGGTAGCCAGTATTCAGTGTGCGAGCGGGACTCTCAGTAGGTGATGTGAGCTTGTGCCATCGTATATTGACGATTTTCGGTGAAAATTACGATTATGGAGTTATCAAAAAAGTGTGCGGCGACGAAAAAAAGGGCGGACGGACACCATAGCGTGAAGCGAAAAACAGCAGAGCTGACGCCTACAAGAGCGTCGCCGAATCTGGTGCTGCGATCTGTTGGTGAGGACGCGGAACCAACCGCCATACGCCCGGATGAGCTAAAGTCAACGTCAGAAGTAAGAATTTAAAATCCGTTGCGATCCACCACGTTGCATATTATTTACTCCACTCTCGTGATTACTCACAATTCTGTTGATTGTTGCTTAATGTTATTTAATAATTTTAATTTAGTTTACCGGCCGGATTTGCCATTTCCAATTAACTTAATTCAGTCGCGTGTTCCGTTGGAATTGACCAATCTCATTGGTAGTTCAGCGGAATCGGTCACAATCGATCAATCAAGAGTGATATTCGATCAGTCGATTAGCTTAATCAAAGATGGTAAAACTTCCTCTTTGTAGCATGATAAATTTATGAAAAAAATTTATACTGTATATAATATGTACCGTATATGTGTTTTTAGGATTTCTAGGACTCTAACAAAACGCCCAGTCTTTTGGAAAGCAAAATTATATACTTAGTATTTGTTTGTTACAGAAAATTGTTTAAATAGGTTCTAAATTGTACTCTTTATTATAATTATTTTGAAATATTTCCAATGTGGCCATTAGTGGTTCAATTTATCATATATTGTTTGTCAGACTAGAACAATATAGATATTGAATATTTTTTAACTATATTTAAATAGTCGATTTTTGAACAATCTCTCATATGTAAAGTAAAAGAAAACTGTTAATACATGCTGTTTTTTGTAGTGCCGAAATTATCGAAAGAAAATCGAAACTGTAGACACACACGGGAGATTGGAAAGCGGCAGTGGAAGCGGCGAACAGGATGGTGGCCAGCACGATGAAGGAATAGACAATGGAACGAAGAAGAGAAGGACTCGCAGGGGCAAACCCAAGCACAAGAAATTCAAGCCGTATTCTAAACTAATATCTTTGGAAGAAAAGATCTCAGCAAACAGGCAACCACCCGCTCCGTATAATACCACGCAGTTTCTTATGGCTGACCACAGTGACTTGCCTGATCTTGAGCAAAAATTGTCGAAAGCAACATCGCTGGATATTCCCGCTTCTCTGTTTCAGAAACCGGCAACGCGCACTCGCGACTCCAGTTTTAGCATAGATTCGAACGACGACGAATATTTTTATTCATCACCCGAAGATGAAGAGGAGTTTTTAACGAAAGAATTCTCGTCCGCCTACGAGGCTTTACGCGAAGAACGATTGAATTCCTTAACGAAATCGGAATTGTTGCAGGAGTACAGACTTTTAGAAGCTAAATTGGAAACATTAACAAAGAGGTTACGGAACAAAGGTACTCCTCAAGTCGACGGAAACGATGCGGAAAGCAAGAACGTTCCCGCTTTGGATGCCGAAGTAGCAAAGAAAGATTCGGAGGGCAAGAACACATCTAACACGGATATCGAAGTGACGAAGAAGTTGAAGCTTTGTCAGCAAAGGGTGGACGATCTAATACAGAAGACCAAGCAGCTGAGCCAAGAAAACGAGCAATTACGGAAATACGCGGAGGAAGCACAAAGATTGAGAAAAAGCAGCTCCGAGTCTACCATCGATACCGAATGCGACAGTAGCGATAGTAACAGCTCTAGTTCTAGCGATAGCAGTCGAAAGTCTTGTAGTGGGTGCTCCTTTGTATCAAGTACGCAAACATCTCCGAATCACTCTTACAAGTCTAGATTAGATAATAATAAAGAAAAAACGGGTGATAGAATCGATAGCTGCGAGACTAGCCAAAACGAAAGTCCCCGAACATGTACAACACCCACTAACTTTTCTAACGGTCTTACGATCACGAACGAAACCGGCGGTTTACCCACCTAGATTTTAAACCCGTTTACTCGGACATTATTACGTTTTCTAATTAAAAAAGCAACATACTGATACTCGATATGTTCAATAATGTCGAAAATAGCGTTATTCTTGAGGAAATAATATAATGGGCAGCATTCGAGCTTTTTTCCGATACTTCTTAGTTTTTATTGTTTTTTTTTTTTTTTTAATTTGTGTTAGCTTTATTAATATTCTATTACCTTAATCAAGTTATCATCAATCTTATTTATGTCCCGGTTCAGTCTTTTTGTTATAAATTTATTTATATTTTTTTAATATATTCTCTGATGAAAAATTCGTATTTTTGAGGTCAGCAAAGGGTTTACAGTATATATATATACATATATACGAAAGAACGTACGATAAATGAATTTAAAAACGAACTCGAGTGTGTCTTTCTAAATGACTTACTCAAATTCGTGATATTCCTTTGAAAGGTAACAATCGTGCATGAAGGAGTTTCTTGGATACTCGCCATTAGCTGTCTTGTGCGAATTGCAAATCAGTTAAAAATAAATATTTTATGAAAAAATTCTTTTATTTTGACGTAAAATGCAGGCATTTTAAGCATATATTTTCTCGCGTATTTAAACGTCATTTATTTAAACGTCAAAATGATTATCGCAAGTATCCAGAAGCACGTTAATACTCTTGCAATCATCTAGATATCGAACACTATATCCAGATGCTGTGCCTATAAAAACAAACAATTCGGTCAAATACCTGTTAATACATTCGTTCCCGAATACATTTTCTGGTGATTCGCGAATAGTTGGATTTTTGATTTGTAAAATCTCGAAACCAGTTTCAAAACAATAATTGTTCAACATCTGTCGACGAGATTATATCACTCCGATACCTGTTGTTTCTAATTTGGCATATCTTGTTTTTTTCCTTTTAAGACTAGGTATACATATAGTTACGTAAATACGTATGTATGTGTAATAATACAATTAACAATATATATATATATATATATATATTTGCATATAGAATTAATGTTTCCTAGGAAGATCACTCGTAAATATTTATGCTACTTCATTAACTGCTTAACACGGAATTTAGATTTACATTCATACTGTAAGAGGTATATTATACGTTTCCCTCTTTCTTGTTTTAACACAGTATACACATAAAAATTGGCGTTTATTTCAGGCTGATTTTTTTCTGCGTGCTGTAAATCAATAATTGTTAAGTTCATAAACAAAGGTCTACAGACCATCAACTAACGAGGATCTACATTCATATATATATATACACGCAAAAAAGTGATTTATGATAATGATAATTCTTTTAGACTCTCGCAGATATATTATAGAATATATAATATATACTGTTAAAATATACATACATATATATATATATTGAATATACATATATATAATATATATATATTGAATTACATTATATTCTAGAAAGTTAAAAAAGCTTTTTGTACAATTGTGTATAGTTTTTTAGAGAATAAGACGAGACGTTAGTTTATGGTCTGAAAATGTAAGATATGTGAAGATGTTTTAAAATTTTCAATTTTTAATAAATCTTTTGAGTTTTCTGTTCTATATTCACATCTATGTTTTCTGTCATTTATAAACTGTTTCTGTTATTACGCTTCCAACTGTTTCCTTCATTTCCATTCCCAAACAGAAGATTAAATTATATAAATTAAAAAAAAAAAAGATTTTGCATATATAAAGTAATTTATTGAGTCAACCAGAATTATAAAAATGTGTCACATTTTATTTCATTTTTTTCTGTTTGATCAAATGATTTTTAAGAGCTAGTTGTTTCTCTCTGAAAGACCGTTTTACTTTCGATTTCAACTTATGTTTTAACATCAAGAATGCTTTACCTTTTTTCTTCTCGCGATTTGTTCTGCTGCACAGTGGGTTCTGTCGGCGATCTTTAAAGCCAAACTGATCTCGTCCTTCTTGTCCTTTCTATAAGATTTAGCGACATCTTGATTATTCATTCGAGTCTGTGCGTCATATTGTGAGATATACCGTGAGATGTAGATACGTACCTTCACCGACTTCTGTCGGGCATCCTTGTCGTGCTTCCGTTTCTTATATATATTTTCTATATCACTTAGCTTAACCAATTCCCCACTCGGATTTTCTGTCTGAATTTGACCGTGCGTCCTCTTGACCCCGCGTTTGACGTATGTCACTTCCTGTTTTGCTAATGCAACGTCGATCTTTCTGAAGTCTTTATCCGTAAACAGGCGTTCTCTGGATATCACGGAAGCTTGCGTTTTCCTTTCGGCCGTTAATTCCTCGTTGCGCTCCGTCTTCTGCTTCGCTTTTTTTTCTAATTTCTGCGTCTTCTTTTGCTGCTTCGTTAAAACAATATTTTTTTGCTTGGGAACCACCGTTTTATCATTAACGAAATGTGTCACTGTTTTGTTATCAGTAGGAGATGTTAATGTTTCATCTTCATCGGCAGCTGACTCATCGTCGCTGTTTTCTTCTCCGCTACTATGACTTACATCAACCCACTCATCATCGTCCTATATTAAAATACAAACTGTTTTACACACGCACATAAAATAATAACAGCGATCACATAATCTCTATATCACATAAAATATCTGACAGTTTTTACTTACGTCTGAATTGCTAGTATCGCTAGTCTCTTCGGACGTTTCAACAGGTTTACCATACAAAACTTCCGCTCCGGGTATAAATTCGCTCGCTCGAATCTCACCGTATTTTGGTGGTTTTATCATAACATTTGCTTCTGTGGGACGACCTCTGTCTTTTTTACGCAGCAGATCGGGCATTATACGTCTGAATGCTCCGATCAAAGACTGCGCCGCCATCATAACGGAGCGTTCCTTGTACTGCTTGTACCGCGTTAAGTCTTCCAGTAGATCTTCGTTTATAGCTAACGGACATCGTACACAAACTTCACGCACAGCATTCAATCTGAGCAAATGTCACAAGTAAAAGTATAAAAATCTAAATTGTTTCCAATAAAAAAAACCCGAATCAAACACATACCCAATTGCTATCACATCCGCAGAATTTCTTTCTGTCACAAAGTTATTTACCAAGGTCTTCAGGACAGGCTCCAACACATCGGGTGGTACCAGTTCGTGCGAGGCTTGCGCTACAAACTGTAAAAGTTTGGTAACCTCTGAAGAAAAAGACAATGCATAAGAGATCTAACACAAATATAGTTACAAAGAAAAAAACTCTGTTCTCTGATGAAGCAACCTGCCTGTGTAGTACTTAAAAATTAAATTATTAATCTCACCTCGTTGATGAGGTTGAAGAAATCTCTGTATGTAAGGGTAAAAGTTCAGAAGGAATAAATTATGCAAACCGATGAGTCTGGAAACAACATCCAGAATCATGAGCTTCACTTCGAATCTGTCGTTGTTCTTTTCGATCTGCTTGAACAATTTCTCAGCGAAATCCTGAGGATCGTGAATTAAATGCAGCGCCGAAAAATTATACTGCGGTGCGTTGGATTTTTTCTTTTTTGTTTTCTACAAATACAAAAATTACAACTGAGGTCATACTGTTCAAATAAATACATGTAGAAAAAGTGTATCCAGAAAATTAAACTTACTACATATAACTGTTTAACTTTCTTCAATTGTTTCTCTCGTTTCTTCGTTTTCTTGTTCACTTTGTTGGCCAGCATAATTTCCTTCATGTTCGGTTCGTCATCCGAGTCGCTATCGTCGCTGTCCTTATCCTCGGGATCAGTCCCCAAAAAGAATTTCATGCTAGCAACTGCTACTTTAGTTATCTTAGAGAAGCAACCCGTCGCTATAACATTCACCGTTTTCACGTCGCTCCATACATTTTTATTGTACAACTCTATCATAATGTCCACAGACATCTTCGCGGCTTTGGCATTGGGATCTTTCAGCATGGAAAACATGAAATTCTGCAGCACCGTGTTGACTTTGGAATTTTTGTGTTTTGCGTTGATATTTTTTACATCCGTGACTATGTGCGTTTGAAGAAATTGTCGCAAAACCTTATCCTGACATTTTAACAGTTCAAAGAATAAACTGAGAAGCGCGGTAGGCTCGAGAAGGGATTTGTTGCGTAACTGGATCAACGCTTTGCAAAATGTCTGTAAAAACAAGGGACTTAATTATACAACACGACAGAGACAAACGCATAAACGTTAATGACCTACCATTCGCATCTCATTGTCTAATATAACATTATGCGTTTTTAATATGTCGACAATCTCTTGAGGATAAGTCTTCAGGTCATCTGGATAACAATGAGCTACCTGTAATAATACACAAAAATGGCATGTTCAGCAAATGTATTTTATTATCTCTCTCTCAATTAATTAGTTTATCCAAAAATACAAAATCACACACAATTAAATAAACATTTAAGTAGTATTGTAAATATATAAATATTCAAGAAGAAAGCATTTTCTACATTTAAAATCTTAACGATACATTAGCTCGAACTATTTAAAACACATACAGACGGATACTTAAATATTATCAAAAATAAATATTTGATTTTTTTTGTATTTATATAGAAAATGTATTCAGTCTACGCTTAAATAGTTCTTTATACTGAGGCCAACTGTCTTAGCCATGACTGTAACAAAGTCCTGGCTTGCGCAACATTTGAACTTCGGCTCGTCCAATTGCAGGACGTTATCGCCGACAACACTCAATAAACCAAGTTCGCACAAAGTAGATATTTGCGCAAGCAAATTAGCGTTGATGTCCACTTTTTCGTTGAGGATGGCGCAGAAGATCGCGAGCATCCTCGAGATACCGAAAACTCGAGGTTTTCTATGCGAATCCATCTCTCCTGTCTTTCTTTTAATTTGCGTTCTCTTTCTTCTTTTACTGTTCTGTTTCATAAAGATATGTTTATCATACTTCATCGGAATGTACGAAGCCAAATACGCCGCAATAAGCATGAACTTCGCGTAAAACGGCAATTCAAAGCTCAGAGCCAACTTCGTCGTCGATTCGATCTCCCGAGATATTTGATGATCCGTTTTCTGCGAGAAGTCGTTCGTGGAAACTCGTAGATAAATTACTTCTAGATTAGACTTCAACGTGGCAGAAATGTTTCGCCATAGCGCGGTAACATTATCTTGATCAATTCGCTTACTTTCTACGGGCTCTATGTACTTGACAAAATTTATTCTGGCCATGTGCCGAAGCTCATTTAAATCCCGACAAAATCGAAAGAACACAGAAAGAAATAAATTTAAATAGGTCTTGTAAAACTCCGCATTGTATTTTGCCGGCTTGTCCAGCAGTAACAATTGAATCAATTCGTCCTTTGTGTACTGCGGAAAGTAGATCTTTATAGGCCGCAATGTGCCTATCTTGGTGTTAAATTTGTCCCACGCAATCTCACTTATAAAAACTGTACATACATTGATACCGGACAGTTCTCTGAGCTTCGAAAACGCCGGTAGAAAAGTCACATCGAAATGCCTTAGCCTATGACATTTATCGAACACTAATATAATCGGACGTTTATCGTTGAAACGAATCTTTTTTAGCGCAAGTATGAAGTCCATAATGTTGTCACAGTTATGATTCAATGATATGTCATTGCTGGATTTCTTTATTTTGAATGCCGTTAGATCGTGCAGTATGTAATTGTACACATGTTTGCTACCGAAATGCTCTATACAATTGATAAAACTGACATTGTACTTCAAATATTTAAGCAGACTTTGCACAATCAACGACTTTCCAGTGGCCATGTGACCATACAAAAATATGCACTCTGGCATTGGTTCACTTGCTTCACCGATCAAAGAATACAGCTGTGCTATGACTTTATCTCGGCATATAATACTGTTCTTTGTCGCTTCTAAATACTGTTCCATGTTGTATCGCTCAAAATTATCTAAAAAGTCTATATTGAAATGTATTCAATCTTGAGAATTTTAATTGCTTATATTCTGTGTTACATCTAAGAGGAACAGAGATAAAAACAATGATGAATTGTGAATGCTGTGACACATAGAATAGCATAAATAAGTAGTTTAACTTGTGTAGTTTTGATTGCTTCTATGATTTGATGATGCTAACCTGAGCCAAGAAGGTTACCAGCTCATCAAGTTTTTTATTAAACTGCATAGGCTCCAAACGAAAGACTTCTAATGTAGACCTATAATGTTCATGTTGCTGAAGGAACTGTGAACAAATATAATAAACTTAATAACTTTTTTAAGTTATTAAACATAGTTCTCTAATGTTTTTAAAGATAATATTGTACATATTTTATTATTTTAAACTTAATATATCAATATATCACAAGAAAATAATAACTTACTTCTTCTTTGTACGATTCCGGGTCACGTTTGATCAGATTCTGTAACTGTGGAAGGTTATCTGGCAATTGATTATTATGCCTTACCATCTTTTATATGCTCAAAAAATCTGTACAAAAAATAATTGATTATTTACGAAATATATAATAATTAAAGTATATCGCAAAAAGAATAAAACATATTTTCTTACAGTATATTTAATTTTACACAATTTTCGGGCTAAACAAGACATTCACTTGTGCCTAATCCTTACTTAAACTTATTCTTGTTGTTTTACAGTAAGATTCTGTAATGTAGCAATTCTGTTTTTTGTTGTCACCAAACACCATATCTATTTTACAAATACCTTCTATTAAACATTTCTCGCATTGTAAAACCATGTGGTTCGGTCATGCTTCGATGCAGCTTCTTAGGTCATTACACACAAAATCGCATAGCTACATATGCGACTTCATGCTGGATGCTTATTGGTTCAAATAGTCTTATGCTATGCATCATGGATATGCAGCTATACTGAGTTTAAAGAGAGAAGGTACTTCTTTCTGCGCATAGGATTGGCGGAATTTGCTGACAGCCAATGGCTGTAAAGTAAGAAGGATCTCTAGTAGAAAAGATGCACGAAACAGAACGAGTTTTCGTCTTCTAGGTACCTACTCTCTTTAAAGAGTGTATAATGTGTATATGTTGAGCTCCAAGCCCATGCCACAAATGCAAGACGAATCAGGATTAGACGTGGTCAAAAATACTTGTGTTGAAATACGTTGAAACATATTCGGGTAGGATCTTTTCGTATTTTCTTCTTATCTTCATGACTTCTTATTTGCAGTTATCTCTATCTGTTAAATTGCGTTAAGTGTTAAAAGATTTCGTTATCCGCATTCAAAATCGAGATGGATGACTTTATGGAGACAAACGAAAATGTAATCCCGAAAGAAGATGAGGATTATGAGGAAGAAATTATTCAGATGACAGACGAAATGGAGTTGGATTTGTTTTCGGAGGATGAAAATTGTGCGGATGAATATTGTATACGTAAAAAGTATACAGACTTATCGAAAGGGGAAAAGGAAGTCGTTTCATCGGAAGATGAATTCGAGTTAACCGAAGAGGAATACCAGCAATTTCTGAAAGAAGAAGAGGAGTTAGAAAACAAGGATGACGCAGTACTCGTTTTTCATGGCCACCGTCCGAAAAGTAAGCTCAATCTTTGAATAATTGTGATCAATATCCACAAAGAAAGATATATTATCAATTACATTCCCATCAACAATTGCAATCTACAGTTGCATTCTATTACAATTATTGTAGGCTTTTTTTTACAAGTCTGACATTAATGTTATAAACACTTGTTGTTAGATGGAATATTTTGTTGTGCGTTGAACAAGGACGCTCAGCTAGCGGCGACAGGAAGTCAAGAGGAGAAAGCATTTCTATGGAATGCTGTCACAGGCGAGATCATCATTGAATGTACTGGTTTTAATGATAGTGTTATATCTGTTGGATTTAATCACAATGATAAATACTTGGCTGTTGCTGACATGAGTGGCATAATAAAAGTTTGGCACATAGAAAATAAAACTTGCATCTGGCAAGTCAATATAGAAAATATTGTGGTAAGTAGTATTTGCTGATAATAGATTTGTATGTTTGATTGACGATTTGTCTTATTGATTGTTTTTTTTTATTTAGTGTATGCAATGGCATAAATCGAGTAATGTCTTACTAGCAGGTGTAACATCAGGAAATCTTTATATGTACAACATACCCAATGGAGATGTTAGAATTTTTGCTCAGGGATACGGAGATCCACTAGAGACTTTTGTAATTCTTCCAGATGGTAAGAAACGAATGTGCATGGACTCGATCAAGACAACAAAGTACTCAAATTAAATCTTACAGGACTGCGCGCTGCGGTAGGATTTGAAAGCGGCAAAATTCACGTAGTGGACTTAAAAACAAACACGGTATTGAGTCGCACACCCAGCGATCCTAAACGTTTACACGGGCATCAGTATTCTGTTCTCACTATAGACTGTCATCTAATTAATAATACTTTAATCTCAGGATCAAAGTCTGGGCAGGTTATAATAAGTTCCGCAAGTACCGGCAAGGTAAGGATAATTCTCGTCAATTTGCATTATAATATGTAGAATAGAAAAATGATAAAGTTTATAGATGTATTTTTATATTTATGATTCAATATTTCTCAGGTACTTTCTGTATTGTACGATCCGAATCCGGATTTAGATAAGACCATTACCGTGGAATCTGTCGTATTTAGCACGACTCTCTCCTCCTTAACTTCTTCCTTTAACTGCGCTGCGGCTGCGATACTCGAAGACTGTAAGTGGGGAAGAATCGTCATATGGGACGTCAACACCTTTGTAATAACTTTTATTTACTTTTGCTTTTTACAAATATCTTTACAAGTTCACGAAATTGTAAAGTCAATTATTTTCAGACTATCAGACATAACATATGGAGACATCAGGGAATTTTGAAACTAATCTGGACTAACGATAACATATTGTTTGCAACGGGGATATATGGCCCGTTACTTGGTTTTGGTGCAATGTGTGGCGATTGTAACGTCGTATTTTCGGGCCATAAGGACAAGATACTCGATTTGCACATATGCGAGTAAGTGATTGATTGATACTAGTCGCGAAAGAAGTAAAGATCTCACAAAGTACAAATTATTTATTGTTGGACAAAAATGAAACACATAACAATATGTTTGGGAGAACATTTATATCATCATACATTTTTTATTACAAAAACTTCATCCGAGTTTTCTTTGTTTGGAAAATGTTTATTTTTTATAGGATAGTTATGTAGTGTGGTTTTTTTTCAGGAAAGCGAAGAAAGCGTTGACGGTTTCGGACGATAGTACTGCTAGAATCTTTGATTTATCATGTTATATTGAATAATATCACGTATATTTCTCGCTTATAAGATACACAAAAATAAAAATTTATTTTTAACTAAACTCTTTCTTACAATTTTTCTTTGTACCATTCTGTATCAAGTTTATATCGCTCATTTGTCCAGATAAAATGCGTTGGTGCGCTCTCCTCGCCATTTTCGAAGTGAAAAGAAGAACTGAATTCAATAGCTAAATTAGATCTTACTAGACCGATACCTCCAGCTTTTTTTGGCGCGGGATGATACACTCTTCCGGTATTCACGTTCATGAACAACTTTTGCGGTTGAAACGGTACCTGCAAGAAACTCAGTGATGATTTAACAATTCTCATGGCACAAAATTTAAATTAGAGGAATGTGTTGCAAAATCAACAAATTTCACTCTTGTATAATTTTGAGAACTGATAAAAAACTGTTCTGAACATATATTGCGGTATTTTGGAAAAATTTTTGTTGCATATGAATTCTGATATATCCATCAATTTTTCTACTTTGTTTAATTGTTAATATATGTATCTTCCTTTTTATTTAATTTTATATATCTCTTTATTACATTGTACAGCTAATTTTGTATATTACCATCAACAAGTCGTCCGCGTGTGCGTAACTGAACCAATCTTTTGTTTCATTGGTTTCTGAATTATGTTTGCGAATAATCTTTGTGAAGACCAATGGCAGATCGTCGCATCTCACGTAATTTCTCTCCACACCGCAAATCGACAGAAACGGAAACTCGTCCATATAACGACCGGTGTTGTTTTTCTTCAGATGCTTGAAGAAGAATGCCAAGAATTTTTTATCTATAACCGGTGTATGATGTACGTGAGTAACATTTCTTTGATAAGAGAGAACATTACTCAGCGTTACCTTTGAAACACGAAGTAAAATTTCTTATGCGAACGTCATCCAGGAACAACTGTGAAACGAATAGACGTTGTTACAAACTTTTTTGTATAAAATTGTACAAAATCTGCTTGTTCAGTTGCTAACGAAGCTCGATTCGAATATAAGAGTAAGCTGAAAAATACCATGCCTTGATGATCGATGTAGTAAAAGTATTCTCGTACACGGGGCTGAGGAGACTGGCCTTGAATATATGTCGCGTAATTTTCTTCAAAAATCTTGGGCCAAACGAATCTTCGCATAGCAGCGAGGCCACGTGCGCACAACATCGATGTAATCAGTCTGACGAACTTGAATATTTATTAGATCGAACTAATATTTAGTGATTATTGAGTTTTATGAACAATTGTTCATCCATTCGTTCTACTTAAGACTCGATACATAGTTCTAGAATTACAATTGATTGCAATATTGCACGTGTTTTAATCGACCTCGAATCAGCTGAACAGCAAACAACGCGACATATGTCATCTAGCGGTGAATAGCGCAAAAAACTAGAATTTTGCAATATGTATCGAAATTGCATAAATCGACTATCAGTACTACAGATTTCTATATAAAATTATTCTGTATAATTGTATTATAAAGAATGAAAACTTAATTATATGTGATACGAATTAAAATTCATATATGTTGTGTTGTTCAAAAGACGTACTCTCTTCGAACCATTTTTTTACGATATGTTTTTGAGACTTTTGTCCGGCAGTGTTTCTTATCTATGATAGATAAGACGCAAAAAAACTAGTGCCATCTGAGAGGAAGATTTAAACTCTATTCACCCACATGCGAGCAGACGGAAAGAGAAGGACTGGACGGCAGGGGGACGGAGAGAAGTTCGAGAGATGAGATACAACGGCAACGAGGAGGAGGTGGCACTTTCCTGAGCGAGACAGGAAATCGGTTTCCGCGCTCGCAGTACATCACGTCACGTTTACTTCTCTCGGTCTCGCACGTCCACGTTCTCTGCTGCGCTCGGCGGGGACGGACGACGCAACGCACAACGCGACACAACGAGAACCGCGACGCCGCGCGCCGCGGTGCCCGCCGCGATACCTCCGAAGCAGACCGAGACGAGAAGGCTGCCGCTGATAAACATGTTACGTTTGCGCGACGACCGAAGCGAGAGGAGATCGTCGTCGTATGTCGCGCACCAACCGAAATCCCGAGCCGCCGTTGTTGCAACCAAATAAGTACGCGGCACCGAACATGGCATCGTCCACGAGGAGATCCTGGAAACTCCGTAAGAACGTTGTCCACGAATCGTTCTCTCTTTTCCCCAACTCTTTTTTTTTCTCCCGAGAATCTCCACGTATATCTTTTCCGCGGGTAAACATTCGGTGTTTACAAGTCGTGTTCAACTGCCACTTCACGGTTTCTTCCAATTATGGTTATAACAGGCTCGTCAAGGATTTGTCCCGCGGCTGAGAGAATGAAAAGTCGTTTCTCGCGCGTGGCGCAGATGACTCGACACTGAATTACCGAGTGTCCCGAACAATAAATAATTTTGTTGTTTGTGCGCAGAAATGTGTTCTGCCTTTAAAAAATATGATACGAAAAAAAAACATTTACGTAGACTGTTTTGACGCTTGATCGAAATAAATGTCAAAAGTATCTTTTAAAAACTTTCATATTTGTTTTTAATAAATATTTACGTTTTCTTGTTTTAAGAATAATTTTACTTGATTTTTCTATTTTACTTGATTTTTTTTATTGTATTTATAATTTGTACATGTGAGAGACGATAATTGTATTACTTAGTTTCAGAATAACTTTGAATATTTACTACGTATCTTTTATTCATCAAATTTAACGTGAATAAATTAGCTCGTGTGTACGCAATGTAAACTAGATGTAAAATTGATGTATTTCTTTTTCTCACACACAGAGGAGTTTGTTGCCCATACGCCAAATGTCAATTGCTTAGCGTTGGGCCATAAATCTGGTCGAGTATTGGTTACGGGTGGCGATGACAAAAAAGTCAATCTATGGGCTGTTGGAAAGCAGAGTTGTATTATAGTAATTATCATGCAATCACTTTGAATTTATCGAATAAAGTGTATCGAACATAAATACTATCTGAGTGTTTGTTTTGTAGAGTTTGAGTAATCACACTACTCCCATAGAGTGTGTGCGCTTTAATCAAACGGAAGATCTGGTATGTGCCGGCTCCCAAACAGGGGCACTGAAGATCTGGGACTTGGAGCAAGCTAAATTAGTGCGCACATTGACAGGACACAAGTCCGGAATACGTTGCATGGACTTTCATCCGTACGGAGAACTGTTGGCTTCTGGAAGTTCGGATACAGCCATTAAATTATGGGACATTCGCAGGAAAGGCTGCATCTTTACGTACAAGGGACACAACAAAACCGTGAACAGCTTGAAATTTAGTCCTGACGGACAGTGGATCGCCAGCGCTGGGGAGGAAGGAATGGTCAAGGTAAATCAGATAATCCTCTCACACTGAAACAAAGAAACTGGTGTTCTTCGTGTGTTCTTGTTTATTTCGAAATTTATCATCTTACATATACATTTCTTCTTTATGCTATTTTACACGCGTGAGAAAATATTATTGATGCTTGTGTACTTTTAAATCAGCTGTGGGACCTAAAGGCCGGTAGACAACTAAGGGAATTTTCAGAACACAGAGGCCCGGCTACAACCGTCGAATTCCATCCTCACGAATTTTTGTTAGCCAGCGGCAGCGCCGACCGAACGGCCCACTTCTGGGACTTGGAATCGTTTCAGCTTGTATCTTCCACAGAGCCATCGAATTCGGTCATTCGGTAAGTCAAGATAATAATTTAAACATATGTTATTCGATTTCACTATATTGATCTTTTTTTGCCGTTTTAGGTGCCTCTATTTCAGTCAAGGTGGAGAATGTCTGTTCGCCGGCAGTCAGGACGTCTTGAAGGTTTACGGCTGGGAACCAGGCAGGACCCTGGACACGATACCGACCGGCTGGGGAAGAGTTCAGGACATAGCTGTAGCTCAAAATCAATTGGTAAAGATATGAAAACCATTTTTATATATTTGTAACATGTTTAGTACCGCGTTTGTTAAAATATCAAATGATTTTTTGTAGATCGGTGCCAGTTTTCACACCGCGAATGTCGTCTTGTACGGATGCGACTTGAAGAAAGTCGCACCGCTCGGAGGAATAACCAGCGTGAGTTCGCCGTTTAGTCACGGCAATTCTCTGAGGAAAAGTTTTTCCAGGGAACGACCGGTCGGACTAAAAAAACACACGTGCGTGTTCACAGATATTCGATTTTTAATCAGTCGGTATCAGACATATATGTCGATCGTTGCAACTTATATATTTACGCGTTTTTGCAGAATGGATGTGCGAACAATAGAAGAAGCAGAGAAGTCTGGTACAGATCCGGAAGACGAGGTCACCTACGCGGACATACCTAATGTGACCGAGTATAGAAATATCTTTCAGCCGACCAGGGCGTGTAAGTAACTCGCCATATCCGTCCTGTAATGTCTCATTGTTCACTGAGTCTGCGACAAAATCTCTATCTCTCTCTCTCTTTTCCTAACATTTGAGTCCTTTCGCAATCGCTAACACACTAAACACACTTGCCGTACACACACTACCGTGTCCCGTTCACACATCTAAACGTGAGAATGCAGTGCTGTATATAGTTTGTGAATGAGCATGCCGCGCATGATATGTTTCAGTGTCTCGCACACCACCTCCCGAATCCTCCGAGGCTTTCCAGGAGCCTCACGACATAGGTAAGTTTGTGTGATAACCTTTGCACGAATCGAGAGATTTACTTGAATAGCGGTATGAAGTTTTGATGAAAATTTTGCTGGCGTTCGATTGTTGCTGGATATTTTAAAAACCAAACTGTTATAAGAATCTGCATGTGAATGTGATGGATACAAGTAACATCGAAATAATGTTCGAAAGTGTACAAATGTATATCGGTATGTTTCAGATCCAGCGCAGCCGCAGATACTGCAAAATCTCTCTACCTCAATGTCGAACCTGAACACAATCGAGCGTGAGAAGTCGCCGCTGCCGTCGTCCTCCTCGCCACCTCCGCCGTCGTTATCTCTAACGAAGCCGATGCCAGTGCGCGTTCAACCGATCAAGTCGTCGCCGCCGGTTCAGAGAAACGCGATTACGACAACAAGTCAGATCAGGGCGAATCTACAGGCGAACAATAGCCTGAATCAGCGCGCGTCCAAAAACTTCGCGTCTATACCGCCGTTGCGACAGAACATCACGCCTCTTCCAGGAAAAAGAGCGACCACGAACGATCAAATGCTAACGCCCCCTCAACTCCCGGGACCGCAGAGATCGAATTCGACTTTGACGCCGCGCGTTGCCCCAATGGCCGCGGTTATACCCGTGATGGACGACGGTAAGATCAAGAACAGAGTGCCTAGCCCGGACTCTCCGAAACACTATTTGAAAAAACAGAGCAGCAGGGACGGGGAGCAGGGATATGAAAGCGATTATCCTGTACAGTAAGTGCATTAAGTGTATTATGGATATGATAAGTGTCATTGTATTTGGATACTTTTATTAAATATATAATTACATAATAATATAATCATATACTAATTAAATTTTTACTTGAATTTAATTAAATCACTTAATATCTTTATGTAGAAACGAGAAAGATCATTTCGTACATTTTGTTGCAGAATTAATAGTATAAGGCACAGTCCTTCGGATCCCGCGTTGAACAGGCCGAACACCGCACAGTCGAGGTCGACATCGCTCAATCGAAACTTCGCCACCTCAACGATGCTATCAGCGCGCAACGTTTCCACGTCCACGAGGAAACTGCCCAACAAAGCGCAAATCCCACCAAATCCAAAGGTAGACATACGCGTCTCACAGATACGAAGTAATATCGACGACGCGGAGAGGGACGAGCTGGTGCCAATGAGTGCTGACAAGCCTTACGGTTTGGACGTAGAAAATTTCTTACCAGTAAGCAACTTTCTTTTAACAACCAAAAGATACAAAGCATAAAATTGAGATTACGATTGATCGCAATTAATATTTTCTTGCTGGCAAATGCGAACAAATAAGGAAAAAGAACTCTTCTGTTTTATTTTTATAAAATCTGTCGCAGCAAATACATAATTTCCTGTCTGAAATACTGTTGCAGCACAGTTACACTGGTTCCACGTCCTTGGGCTACTCCCAGATGGGCGTGCTGACGGAGATGTCCGAGGCTGAGGTGTTGAACAGCATGATGCGCAGCCACGAGTCCATGATGGCGGTATTCAAAAGTAGGCATCGTTCGTTACAGATCGTATATTCTCTCTGGCACAACAAAGATCTCAAGGTAATCCTTTGATCCGCTTCACGCAAAAAGATTTTTACCGCTGAGAGATACGAATTAATTAAATTGATTTCAGGCCGCGGTGGAGTCTGCGGTCGCGATGAACGACCTGGCAGTCATTGTGGATCTCCTCGGTATTCTCACGTTAAAACCGTACGTAGCTTTTTCGATTCTTGCGAATTTCGGTTGAAAAAGAAACACACCTGCTCGTTATTAATTGCCAAATGTACTTTTTAATTTACAGAACGATGTGGAACTTGGACCTGTGCAATTCCTTGCTCGGTCCCATTAGTGATCTCCTTCAAAGTAAATACGAAATGTAAGTAGAATTTGCTTTCTTCTATAGTTTTTTAAGAAAATACAAATCTCGATATTTGTTAAATGATAAGTAGAACGCGATTATATGTCATATACAATCGATCGATTCGCTCTCGAGTTTTTGAATTCTGTGATATTTTCGTTTTGAATCTGTTACTTATGACGGATGGTTCGCATTTGCATTACATTATCACGTCACCTACGTACTTAGAAATGACACGGTGAATATTCATCGTCGCAGTTTGCCCCACGCGCGCTTCGGCATCTATTATCTTTCCAAGTTTACTTCACCTTCAATGGTGAAACGTAACGTGCGTCGCATCGGATCAATTGAGACGTCTCTTTTTCTCGAAAGGGGTCCACGCGCTGCTTTCCCCAGTTTCAAACGGGTTCGCACTATGGGAATGGCTAATTCGCCGCGGCGGGGAAACCCGAAGCGGCCGTTGGGGCGGCGAAATTAGCCGAAACAATGGGAGATAGCGACAGATGCAAATGCGACGGGACGCGCGAGTCCTTTCCCGTCGCGCGGCCGAATCGTATTGTTCGCAAAGCGAATTGAAATCTGAAGTGCCGCACGCTCTCGCATATGTGCGAGCGGCGCGACGCGATGACAGTGAACGGACAGGCGGCCCGAGTGTCATCTTAAATATCAAACGGCTGACATTGATCACGAATGTAAATTCGTCAAGAATCGGAGAATGTCGCAATTGAAAATAACGGATGGTAGAAGTTGAAAGAGAGAAAAGAAATGTATTTTAATTTAGAAAAATTGTAAATAAAAAATTTCTAAAAGATTTAAAAGCTTCTGAATTTCAAAATTACAGAAGTTTAAGTACTGATTAGCTTTTGTTATTTGATAACAATATTGTTATCATAATTATATACATGTTAATTTTGATATTGCAAAGTAACGTTACAATTATGCGCAAGTTTAAACCGTTTCTCTCGTCACACACGCGTCACTTCCTGCGCATTCGGCTATAAATCCAAGAGAGGAGGGGGCGGAAGTTTGTGTCTTTTATGCTCGTTTGACGTATGAAAGTGGGCGATTAACCGCCTGGCCCTCAGTTCCAAGCTGTTGCACAGTCGTGGATGAGAAACCAACTATTTCCTTCCGCGTTTTGTATCAGGAAATATACACAATTGCTTTATAATTGAGCTGCTTGTGTAATTAATCGCCGAAAGCTTTCTTTCTCTCTCTTGTGAAAGAGAAAAGATGCTTAATTTCAGTTCAATGGATTAATAGCGACACATACATTAGCATTTAACACCGTGAACAGTAAATTCGAACTAATTACCTGCCGTTTTACAGCTGTTGTTCACAGAGTCAGTTGTAATACCGTCGAGCCGTTCGCTACTGACTTATTTCATTCGAAAGTGTCTAAAGCTTCTTATTAAACGTTTTTTTAATGACTTGTTTTTTAATCTAAAACTATAATAAGAATAATCTTCAAATAATTAAATTAATATTCGTGGTTTTAAAGAAAATCTAATTTTTAGAGTAGCGATGTCTATTAGACTTTGATTTCGCAATCGCGAAATTTTCGATGGGAGCGAGAACAACGAGTAAATATACACATCTCGGACGTCGTATTATGTAGTGGCAGTTTGCATATATAGCCTGCTCTTCGTTTTCACGCCTCGTTTGTCACGGCCTTTCGTCCTGGACCCGTTGGACCTCGTGAGAAAAAAAATCGTCGATCAGAATGCCCAAACGCGTGTCACGAGACAGGAGGGAGAGATTTCGACCCCGCCCGAATCGTTTTCCGATTTTACGATTGCTCCCCCACATCTTTTTTTTCTTTTATTGTCAATAATCTCTTTTTGCTGTTTTTTGAAAATGTTTTTTTTGCAAAATATCGAAAATGTAAAATATATCGTGTCCGAGTCTCATTGTCTTCAAATTATTATAGTAAAAGTTTTCCCGTTGCGTGGAAAGCCTTTTGTCTCCCCGAAATTGCGTGTACGGAGTATCGGTTTCCCATTTTGTTACAAGCCGTGTAAAATACTCCATTGTACAGAATCCAACGATGGTCGTGGCGCGTCGCATTCATGAGATCGCTTTTCGCGATTCGTCTCGCCGATCTGTACGGGAGCAGAACGTCGAACCCTTTATCGTCCGTCTCGAAAGCGAGAGCATGCTGAATCGCAAGCGGGCAAGCCTTTCGTGCCTTTCGTTATTTATTAGTGTCGTTAGCGGGGGCCTAATAACACCCGTTTTATCAAGCGGACCAGGCGTGACCGGCTCGGCTGTTGCGAGATTGCCCGTGGTTTCTATCGGCCGACTGTTCGCGTCCATCCTGCTTTTTAAAGGTCTCCGTTTCTATACAACTCTATGAGCGATCCCGTTAAATAAATAAATTGTTTTAATACTAATTGTAATATTTGTTTTAAATATTAAATTACTAATCTCGAGAACACGATTATCAAATAATAAATATTAAATTTAATATTTATATTTTATCACATATTTTTAATATTAAATTTAATACTTGTTTCTTGAAATATATTATATTTGCTTTCAGGTACATAACGGTAGCTTGTACGGCGCTGAGACTTATTCTTCGTAACTTTGCTCCGGTGATAAAGTCCAACGTAGAGGCGCCTCTTCACACAATCGGCGTTGATGTGTCGCGGGAAGAAAGGTGAGTTTTATAAAATGAAAGGTCTTATGATACGTTATGTTCTGTGTACTTTGAACTTCTTCAAGAGCCGTTTTGCTTTTTTTTTTCTAGATATCATAAGTGTCTTTCCTGTTTTGAGAAGCTCATGGCGATACGAGCAGTGCTGTTGAAGAAGCAGTCGACGTCCGGCAAGCTCGGCACCACGTTCCGCGAGTTGGCAGTGCTCATCAGGAGCCTCGAGTGACCGCGGTCGCGTCGTCTCGAGATTCTCGTGAATTCGATCGCCAATATCGTCGTTACATAGTCAACGAAAGACCGATTTTTTTCGACAAAATCTGTCGGAAATCAGTATAAGGAGTATCGCGACCGTTTAACGGCGGCGCAAAATAAATCTCGTGGAGAAACAGCGATCAGGTATACTCACGGTTCAAGCCACCGCCTCGTATCTAAGACACTTCCGTGAAATCGCGAATTCTGTCTGCTGTCTTCTTACACCGCCATCGGTCGTTCCGTTTGCCGATCACCTCCTCGTCGTTGCGTCTGCCGTAGTCGTGCCAGTTCTCGAGAAAAAATAAGCGAGACGTTTGTTGAAATCGAACAAATTGCCTCGGTATCATTGATGTGAAGAAAGAATGAAACAAAGAAAGAAAAAGTTGATGAGAACGAGAAAAAAAATTAGAAAGAAGTTTGAAAAGCATTATACTGTTATCAATACATTTAAAATGGCGCATTCGGTTTTTAGGGATTTCTTTCTTTCTGTGATTTTTGTTTGGAGTTCAAATCAAATTGTTCTTTAGAAACCTTAATTCAATAAATTTTTAATGTATTATTGTAGTATATTAAAGCAATAAATAAAAGTATATTGAGGTTTGTAAAGAACAACTTTTTAATTAAATAACACAAGAAGAGTGTGAGAAAATTAAAAAGAAATTTTTTGCTTTAGCGAAAATATATTTTTATCCATATTTATATAAACAAAAATAGCAATAGTATACATCATAATCCGATTCGTCGCCAGTACGTCGTTTTCGATTGTTTTATTTATGCAGATCGGCTAAGCAATGTTTGTTAACAAGTGTCAGTGTTGCTCGACGAAATGTTTGCTTAGCACAAAAGATGTAGTTTTGCTACAACAATTTGCGCGGACAACGTGGTCCGACGTAGTTTTGCGCCCTTCTTGCCACAAAGATACATACATGTACATGATCATTGAAACGGTTCACGGCCGGATCGGCCTCGATCGTGGGAGGCGATATCTGTGGCGATTGTAATTCGATAATAAGCGAAATAACGACTTTAAAATAAGATATTTAGGTAGCGTGTAACATCTTTCCTAATGTACGAGAGAAATTGTATTTTTGCAAGAGGTATTTGCGTCCGTTCGCTAATAAAATAACTCTAACTGTAGGCGTAGATACCTTGATTCCTGGAGATAAATCGTATAAGAGATGTAATCTAAAAAAAACAAAAGAGAAGAGCCTATAACGAAAAGGATCAGACTCGACAGGGAGACTGCATGTGTCGACGAACGAATCACTTTCTACGCGCATTTAAATTATTTTTTTACGTGAATATTCGTGAAAAATTTGTGAATATTTTAGTCGGACGGTTAACACACACAGTAATGCGATTATTTAATAATAATGTCTAACAAAGATAAATGTTGACGCGAAGCGTCACTGCTGCGTGTATTAACAGAAGTGCGCTTTTTAAAAATTATATCTTTGAAAAAACTTTTTATACTTCAAATATTACCTCAAATAAACGTTTTAATCAGTGTTGAGAGGAACGGTAGAAGAACGAAACAAACACATCCCGGAGACAATACATTGTTCTTGTAAAAGTTCATTTTTCTCTGCCATGTTATAATATTATAGGTTTTTGTTGTATTTCGTTATGATGAGCTGAAAGGCGATGTGATTGTGACAAGAAAAACAGTATTAACTTGAGCACCGTATTAAAACAATCTTTTATCAAGTAGTTTTTGTGTGTAATAGAAAATCAGATTGTCCGAAAAACAGTATTGATAAAGTATTACGACAATTATTAAGATTATTATTACAGAACATTTTTTATTCTTGTCTAATTAACGTTTATTGCATCTCTTGATTTAAACTGTTTTTATTAACAGGCTAGAAAATAACTAGATTATAATTAATTTACACTCGCGACAAACAGATTACAACGCAAATTTTGTCTTTTATCTCATCACGACGATGTCTTATTCGTCTGTGTATTATATAATCGTAATTTATATTCTGCTATTTAAAATTGTGTTTCGATTTTAATATGATAATTTAAAAGTCATGATATATTTGTACTCTGCGACATGTTGAACAGTGAAAGTATTGATCGCGCGTTTTTACAAAATTCTTCGACATTTTATAAATTTTTTCCACGTGTAATACAATTTACAGTATTACCTTATATCGCATTATTTTTCCAGTGAAGTAACATAAAGTCACGTATTGTGTACCAGGATATTACTAAATAGCAGACATTGATAACAAAAAAGATAAATATGATTGTTTTATTTGTTCTCGTCGTCATGATAACTTTTTATTAGTAATTTTATATTTGCATGTATTATTATATTTAAATTATAAATTCACTGTCTCCCTTTTCAGCAATCGCGCGATTCATTCAGCTCTCCCTTCCAATGTGTAATGAGAAAATGATCCTTTTGTAAAAAATTTATTTGTCGATAGAAGTGCAATATTTGATTGTGCGATCGCGAAACATATTTTCTTCGAGAGAAAAATGTGCGCTAAAGAAGAAAACGAAGCGACGTGTTTGACTGTGAGAACGAGAGTTTTTTTAACACGTCGCATCTTTCTCTCGAAGTATTATTGCGCAATAAAATGTACAAGTCTTTTGTTAAGTTTATCGTCTTCTTTTGTTTAATTAACGTGAACAGTATTACCGCAGTATGCATACTTTTTCGATAGTATTTTTTTGTGCCCTTTTTTCATGTATTGATCGAAAGTTTTCATTGTGCGAGAAGTTATTATCTCCGACGACAAATAGCTTCCTGTTCTTTATTGCGAACGCAAAATTCGAGACAAAAATCTGTTTTCCATTTTTACACACGCAAATGTGTTTGCCGTTCATTCTTCTCGATATACTTTTTCGTATTGCTTTTACTTCTTTGACGCGCCTGTAAAGCCATTCCTTTGTTTTCCAACAATTTTGCAAACTGCAATTTGCCAAGTAATTTGCGTAAAGAATAAAACTTGTAGTGAAGAGAGGGAAGTGTTGGCTCAAACCTCCGATCGTGTAGTTATTAATAATTGCTTTTGAAACGAGAAGAAGTTTATATTATATTTACGAGGAATACTCGTCAGTTCCGTCCAACGTATTTTTATAAAGGAGTGAGGAAAAAAGAGAAGTGTGCATGTCTTTTCGCGCGTGTCTTTTTGAATGTTCTTGTGTAATATATTGTGTAATTATCGTTTCGATACATATATCGACACGTTCGAGAGAACGCGACCGATTTTTAACTCAAGCTTACGCTCATACACACGATGCGGGATCGATCGCGATTCTCGATTGCGACGCGATAGAGAGAATCGCTCCCAAAGGTGTAAATTTTATGTATTTTATAACAATGTTGTCGACAGTTAATACGAAATATGCGAAATTTTACTTTTTTCAAATAGAACTGAGGATAACTGAAGATGAACTGATTATCCGGGTTCATCTCGTTAATCGGTCCAAATCATCAACCCTAGTTTTTAATCTATTTCAGTTAATTATTATTTTACATATGCTGCACACTTTTTGTCGCATATAGCAAAGTTTTTATTCTCGTTTTATTCGATACACATTAAGTTTATACTGCGTTCTCATTGTTTTAACAATGCAATAACAATAAATTGTATTATTTATTCTCCTGCGTTTGTGTTGCTTTATACACTTCCTATGATTTTTTTCTTTTACCAAATGTAGTATATGATTTGCAAGTATAATTATCGAAATATCGGAATAAACTTGTGATAAAATGGGAGGATCGTATGAGCGTCGGCTGTCACTCGATTTATTATACCTCTGTCTATTTTATAACAACATAAAGGTGGCACTAATTATCGAGCTGTAGATTAGCAAAACGTTCTAGTTTCGGAATGGAAAAAGTGAGAGAGACGAAGTGAAAAATGACAATTTTTGATAAATATGTCTTTGTAAATATGTTACAGTTACTCTACAATTCTATTTTATACTCACGTGATATGTATATATCGTCGCAATTATTATTGCATCACGTGTTTTTGTCATCTTGTGTAAATACCACGGGACTTCTGTTCATATAACACTTTTCAGCAATTAGTATTAACTGTATTAGTATCTATCGACTCTACTCTGAATATAATTCAACCGATGAATCTTCGCAATTGCGATTATCTATATTCTGTATAAACATATTAGCGTATATCGTACGGAAGAGAATTCGGCGAAATCTTTTCACAGCCTGATTGCGTACAATCGCCTACAATCGCCCCATAATCCGATCTCTCGATTGCGGCTTTGCATTCTGATTTCATTCAAGTACGTATTTTGCTTCAATGTTTACGAGTGTTTAAAAAATATACAACGTATGTATGCGTAATAAAAGACCTCGTTGTAACTGCAGTCTGATCGAAGGCTGTCTCACGCTATTAATTACCTGGCTATTAATTAATACTTGGAAAGGCCGTTTTATGTACAGAAAAGTGTCCGTCAGTCATCTCATATGATTATTCTCGTTGAACCTCACAACTGCCTTAATAATAACCTTCTAACTGACAGTGTTTTGTCAGGGCTGTCAAACGTGTAATAATTAAGCTTACCATGTTTTTGATCAATAATAATACTCTTTGACAAATACGCCAATTACATATCTTTTCCCGACCAATGTTTTTCGAATTTCTTTCTGAAAACTAAAACAGAAATAAAAACTGAAACTATTCAGTATTGTAAAGACGTCGATAATCCGCGCTATCGAATCTCTCATCCATCAACGCCAGTTTTTCATCGCGTCCAAAAAAAGAGCTATCGACTCGAACTATCTGTATTTACATCGAAGATACGCATCGTCTTTTCAAGTCAAATCCTTATATCGATCGACGTTTTTTTTTTTTGCGTAATCACGTAATCACGAGAATGGTAATTACAAGACAGACGTATAATAAAAAACAAACGTGCAACACGTAAATATACAAGGCAGGATTTACGCGCGTTCTCTTTGTGACATCCAGAAATAATGGTGAGAACGAAAGGATTGAGATCTAACGGAACGGGGGCACGTACGACATTCTCGAACAACACCGTGAAAAATAGTGCAAATACTCGCGCTTCTAATCCGTGAAATATCGCGACCGTTTAAATCGAGACGCGCGTGGCGGCTGTTTGCATCTGGATTATATATTCATAGGATTACACATGGGGACCCTTCCCCGGGTTGTCCACCGACAACCCTTCATCGAGATATCCGGCTCCGCGATATCGAAAGCCCGTGATCCTCCTCGCGAGAATTGATTCATCAAATCAGGCCGTGAAATCTTTTCATAATGTTACTGTGTAACAATGTCAATGCTATTCATATGTGCTTGAACGTCATTTCTATTGCAAAGCATCCTGTTTTGGAAATATTTATATTCCAAACTTGTAAAAATTCTCTGCAAAGTCTTCAATTGTTGTTTAAATATGTATAAATAAATTGTATGTACAAGTTAAATCACACAAATTCTAATCAAAATTAATTAACATTATTTTATCAGATGCTTGATTCGCTAATGTTTGGCTCTTTAAATTTGTACGATCCATTTTTTTTGTGAGAAAAAGTGTCAAATTATGTACCTAAATGTGTTCGCTATATGTACACTGTGTATTCCTCGGGGACGGATTTCCTCGAGAGGAAGATCTCGATAAGACAGCCATTACGGTATAACGAAGACGCTGACTGAAGAAGAAGAAGAGATCCGCGGCATTTTCTCGTATACAAAAAGAAAATCAAAGACCAGTAGGAGACCGCTCTCAGCGAGAAAGCGAGCTTGTGTGTTGTTATACAATGCTTCTGGACGCGGAAGCTGCGTTTGTCTCCCTCGTGTATGTTTCGTTTACACGCGATGCCGCGTATCGGTATCGCTTTCCGACGGTCCCGGGGATAATCCGCTTACGCAGGTTCTTCTTTTTGCCCGGTACTCGCTTCTCTCGTCGTTACCGTCCTTCTCGTGAACGGCACATTGTTGCCGGCGTATTGTGAGAAAACAGCATTTTCGACGCTCGAGGTGGCGACAAGAAAAGGGACTTAAACTCATCACTGTCACAACAATCGACGGCGGCGTCTGCGTGGGAGGACAGCGCATCGACATGCACCTGACGCGTGTATTTGCACGAAGAACATTGCGTGCGAATCGGACGACGATGTGATCACTTATGACGAATAGTCGGAAAATTATGTTGCAATATCAAGTTAATTACTATCGAAAAGTTACGATATGTATATAAATAAAATATTAACTTGTATTATATGTATTATATAATAATACTATGTATAAAAAAAATAACGTGCTCGCTGTTACAAAATGACGGTTCTTTAAAAAATCAAAGTAATTTGCTTCCATCCTTGGAATGCTGGTATAATTCCCGAACATCTCGCAAACTGACGTGCGTATTCTTCGAGCGCACGCGATAGTGCGCGACGCACGCGATGCGCAACGTTCGCTCGTTTGTCATGTAAATAATGTCTGCGAGGTCCAAAACTGAAAAGGGGCTCGACGGAACACAGGAACGAAGGGAGATGGACAGAGAGAGGATCGAGGGGAGAGGGTGTTTCAGGACGCCAAAGTAAAAAGGCAGAACGAGCGAAAATAGAGAACGCGAGGGACAATGCGTCGCGAGCCAGAGAGGAAAGGGAGAAAAGGAGGGACGGAGGGAGGAAAAGAGGAAATTCGAAGGGTGGCGCACTATTGTTGCTCTTCCTGTCTCTCACCCCGCCGTGCAATCTGGACACATACGCGCGCATGCACCCGAGATCGCGCGCGCTTGCAAAAATCATTGGCTCGTAAGCGTAATCGGGTCCGAGGGGGTGACTCGACTTACCCTTGCGAGATCGGATTGGCTAATTACCGAGGGAGACGCGGTGGTGACGTCACTGGGCGTGCTCGCGACGCGATTGGCCAACGCACGCCGAAGGGTGGCAGACACCCCTCGTCTCTATTTTTGTGAGATTCATCCGCCTCCGTCTCTTTCCGTTGCACGCGGAAGGGTCGCGACGAAAAGGGTGGAAAGGTTCCGACCGTGAGGATGTAAACGGGGCGGAAGGGCGGGACCGCCCGCCTAGGGTATGGTTAATCGATAGGGTCCCGTTTCTCGTGGAGAGGGGTGGGATTTCTGTCCCGAGAAAATTCAATCTTTACTCAGAGTGCGGATATTTCAACTTTTAAAAATACAAACTGAAAAAAATATCTGTATATTAATTTTGTTGAGTTATATGAAACGTTTGTTCCAGTTTGTTCCAGTGCGTGGCTGGTATCGATCAGCACTACAAGCCGAGGAATGGAGCCTCCGATTTGAAGACTCGGTCCGTCACTCGTCTCAATCTCCGTCGACGCAAGGCGGAGAATATATACGCGCGGAGGCTAAAGTCGTGTCAAGATAATTCAAGGAGGTCACGAACGCACCAGATGGGCCGCGTGCTCTTCTTTGCACGCGTGCATTTCTTCGGACATTTGCAGCTGGCGAGCGCGCACACTTTGCTCTACAACCGACAAGGACGAGACGAGCACGTGCTTCCTTCGACAGACTCTTGCCGAAAACTCCTTTTTCGCCGAGACGTTGACGAGACGTTTTCGCGTGAAAGAAAGAAAAACTGACAAAAACTAAAAACGCAACGTATCAAAATCATTTTGGGATATGCAAATTATTGTCAACTTGAAAAATGAAAATCACACTTTACTGACCATCGCGGATTCTACGACGCTAAAATAAAATAGTTCGCATTACGAAAGCAATATTGAGAAGGTTTAGAGATTATTAGCTAATCCTGTCGGCGCAATGGGCTCTGACAAGCTCGTGGCGATATCCGTTGCACCTAGAGAAGCGTGGAAACGTTATACAGGAAAATCGACGACGCGCGTAGTCGACGAGCAACTCGACTATAGTTGCGTATCGGGTTGCGCTATCGATATCGAATTATACGCCGTCTTGAATCGATACCGGTAAGAAAAAGAAGGAAAAACTGCCGGAGAACCGGTTCAAGCGGCGCGTCGACTTTCCGACGGTGCCTCGTTAAGTAGCCACGTTACATAAGCTAATAAGATTAAATAGTGATTAATATATAATTTTTAAGCTCTTAATACAGAAGTAGTCATTTACATGTAATATTACATTAATATACTCGACTAATTTTTATGCAAAGTACTTTTTGTTCGACGCAAATGAAAAGACTGGCGGATAACAAATAATAATAACGTTTTTCTTGATGTAGCTAAAATTTACAATGTAAAAACATAATAAAAGTGTAATGAGATAAAATGAAGCTAGTCAATATAGATATAAATGTGATACACACATTATTCTCTCGACAATTTCTGATAATAAAAATGAAACGTCTAGGAAAGTTTGTCGTTTTTGATATGACATTCGAGAAAAAGTTTCTTCTTTTTTCTTTTCACTCGCTGGAAACTTCTCCTTTCTTACGCGGTTACGGCCGATCGTGCGAAATCGGCCGTGATGGGAATGTGAATTTCGCGATGACGGCAGGAAACGCCGGCAAGAAGACAAGAGAGAGAAGGTTCAGAAACTGCACTGCGTGGCCAGGCTCGATTACACGGTTACTTTGGCTTCGTCAATGGAGAATGTTCTTTCCCGCTAGAGAGAAGACATCTTTTCTCTCTCTTTCTTCTTCCTCTCTCTCGCTCGTGTCGATCCGCAACGAACGGCGAGCGAAACCGCACAAAGGGAACATCGCCGATCGCGCCTCAACGGCTTCCTCGGCCACGTCTCTCATCTCCTCGACTTCCTTCTCTCTAGCTTCTTTCTTTTTTGTTTACTTGTACTTCTTCGTGTTTCTTCGTTCCTCTCATCAAGCGAATTTACTCGGCCGTTACACGTTCGGATCATCAGTTCTTGTCTGTGTCAGAGAATACCTTGCGTCATTGTTCGCATTTCTTATTTTAATATTTTTGTGATCTTTAAGAATACAATCAAACATGTGTGTTCCCATATTTTTTCTACATATTTTTTGTACTTTTTTGATATTTTGCAAACCAACGAATCTCCGCTTTATTCGTCGTCAGTTCGAGATAGATTCGAGAGGGATGTATTTACACACTCGAGAAGTCGCGAGACCGACGCGTCAAAATAAACATCTGTGTTCCCGATTTTTCTCGGGGAGTGCACTTCAGGACTCCTCGAGGACCTTCCTCGTAGAGGTCTTCGAGGGTCAGCTTGTACAAACACGATCGGGAACCGAAATCGGCACGCGAGGCTTTTCTATTTCCTGCCACGGCACACGCGCGAATGATCGATGAGTCCTATCGATCCTCCGAAGATCCTTCCGGCTGTTTATCCGCGGAAATGGTTGTAACAGAAGTTCGGGAAGATGTTTGTACGATGTGAAAAGTCAGCAAAACAAAGTTTTAAAGTATTCGAGTCAGAAAATTACGATACTATAGCTGTGATTATTATTTATTATTTGTTCATAAATAATTTCACGATATTTCATTGCAAAATATTGCTCAATTGTAATAGGTATGCGTTATGAAATTTGCATCGCACCATAAAGACAGACGTTCGCGAAGCAGAACTAGGATTTATGATCGAGAGTGACAGCTCCGGACACAAGGGCGATAAGGCACGTCTGTTAATAGTTTAATTCTCATTTTAATCCCCGTGCCGCGCTTTGTCGCTCGCCATTGTCTCTGCCATACTTTTGTGTCGCTAGCGAGGCGACTGGCTCCTTTTGTCTCCCCGTAATCAGCCCTTACGCTCCCTCAATTACGTTCTTTAATTACGCCGGCATTAAAACGTCCAAGTGCCAGCGCATGTTTTGTCACTCTTTTTACAGAACGAAAGTCGAAACTGACGTGGAAAACAGAAAATACAATTATTTTCTGCCACATGGTATTTAAACTTTTATCAATAAAACTTGTAATTTGAATTTAAACCCCAAAGTTCCGTGTGAATTTAAATTGCAATTTGTAAGTTAAACTTGTAAGTTTTTTAAAACTAATTTGTTTTGCTTAAAAGAATGGTTCAATGGCCATTTCGCGTTTATCGGTGCAAGGAAAGCCCGCAGAAAAAGTCCACGGCGCCGTGCACCGGGTGTGCTTTACGAGCGTACAACCAGAGCCGTATCATCAACATCCCTCTGTGTCTCTTCCGCCCCGCGCTCGATATACAAAACGTTAATATCCTGCAACGAGAAGTTAATGGACAGGCGCAGCGCGCGCGCTTGTCTCGACGCACAGTCGAGGATATGTAGTTAATAGTAATATATAGTCAATGCGCACAACGAGAGAGAGGTTGCAGGCTACAACAACCCCTTTCGGTCTCTTAGACAGCGCCAGCGTGAAACGTGACGAGGACAAATTGCGAACGCCGCATCCCTTTCGCTTCGCACTCCCTCGCCCTTCGTGTTTTTTTCCGTGTTACTCGTGATGGATGGTCTTACCAGGTGATGCAACCCTCGTCGTAGTTAAACGCCACCCCCATGTATCTGGAAACGTCATTCTCTCTTTTTTTTTTACAGTGTTACTTCTGGAATCAGGAATTGTCTGTGTGTGTCCTAAAATACTTTTCCAAGGAAATATAATTTTGACCGACTTTTGCAAGGTTCAGCGATTACAAAACAATTTTTGTTGCCAAATTAGTTGAAATTTTATTGTGACTTCTTTTTTCAAGTTGAAAGACGAAATTTAAGGTAAGAAATTGTCAAAAAACGCCGGCGGGAATTTAATTCCCGCCTCGCATTCGTCACGCTCAATGGACGGTTTATATGAAAGATTAAAGTCATCGTCCACGTGTTGGGTAAAAAGTATTAGTAAACATCTCTTGTAGTTTCTCACAAGCAAGTCACTCACCTCGAGTCTGATATAATAAGAAAACTTTTTTTGTGTGTTAACAAAAAATGAAATAAAATTATCTGTAAAATATATATTGCCAAAAAGTATGCAAAAGGATCATACAAGAATTATGTTATCTGTTTTGTGAATTATTATACATTCGAGCTTTTTTTTCTATTGACACAAAAAGAGAACAGAGTAGGATTTATGTAACATTCTTGTTTCGACTCTTTGGTGATTTTCAGGGTCTCTTCCGGTCACATTTACGGATCCGCGGGTGGTCTCTTCGAAAAATGAGGGCAGAAGGGTTGCCCGCTCGAAAGAAAGGTCCTCTTGTCGTTTCTCTCTCTTTAACGTCAACGACGTCTCGCAGCGTGACGTCAAAATAACCAAATGTCAACAGTACATCGGAAGCGTCAACGGGGTGCTTGATCGAATTATAGAGGGGCGGGCGGGAGAGCGGGAGGAAACAGGGAGGGCGACGGCGCGGAAGGTGGATACAAGGTTGCCCCGTGGCGAGGTTGGACCCCTCCGTCAATTAAATCCCACGGCGAAACTAACGGCGCGGCGCGCAGCTGCGTCTTTCGCTCCGGGAAGAAGAAGCAGAAAAAAACGAGAAGCGCATTTGATGTAATTCCAGGTGAGGATTGGAGAGCGATCGGAGGGTGGAAGAAAGCGGGCGAAAAGTCTGGGCGCGACCGACCACCGCCCATCCAGATATGGACGTACTGCCAATTTTCGTTATCCCGGCAATTGCGAGTGGACGTTGTCCAGTTCCACGAGCGGTGCACTTTGACACGAGGGAGATCGAACACCCTTTATGCGCGCTTTTCGTTCACGCCTGATATTGTAAAGCGACTAATGTACTAATATACTAATATATGCGATTAAATGTATCGCATAAGTTAACTTAAAGTTTGCTTTTAGGGAGCCAAAAATGTTGCTCGAAGTAATTTCGCGAGCTACTGTTTTTTGCGGCGCTCGCGTGTTAATTCCACCAGATCAAAAGACGACGCATTCAATCAAAATACGATAGTATAATCCAGACGCTGCTGTTTGAGTGTCTCTCCCGCCTTTGTTGGCGGGAACGAGCATTCGTCGGCGCGCTCGTCAAAGCGTCTTTATTTTACGCTCGCGAACGTCCATACGCTCTCGCCGAGATCAGCCCGCCCGAGTTGCTCCAAACAGTCTCCTCGTCGTCGTCAATAAAATTGTCGTTTTAGTCGATAATAAAAGCCGCGAAGGCGCGTATGGCGCGCTGTTTATTTGGACGACGCGCCGCTCGTCGGAGTCCGCTCGTTAACCCGACCGTCGTCGCGCGAAGGGACTTCCTCCTGCTTGCCCGAGAAAGCCCGGGTCTTTTCCGCGACATCGGCCACGTGTCCCGGGAATTTGTGTGAATCGGGGTCGCGATCGCGCGACTATTCTTCGTCATCTGAGGCAGCCGGAGACCCCCTTTTTGAGACGGATCTCCTTCTATTTCTGACATCGTGAATCGTCGCATTCTTGAGCAGCGCTCATAAGTTGCGAAGGAATTTCTCTGTTATTGAGAAATTTTAATTTTGTATAACTATCTATTATTGACGATTGTTTATTCAATATTTGTAATTTTAAGTTACAGTTTTTCTTTAAAATCAAAACTACTTATAATTTATTCTTTCGGTTCTCTTATTGACCTTTTCAGTGCGATTTGTATCAGCGAATAGTTCATAAAATTCATCGCGACTCATGCCGCGTGAGTCATGGAATTCTCTCGCAAAAATAGACGCGAAACGTTTAGTATTATGTAAAAGGGGCGCGCGGTGCTTCTGTTGTCCTGACGACGAGACGCTCGTAAAATTGAGGCGGAGATTCGCGCGGCTAGTCTCGGCTCTAATGGAATATGATGTCAATGCGTGGGCCCCCACACCCGGGCCCTTACCACGTGCTCCGGAGAGATGCACCGCGTTGTAAATCTCGCTGAGTTATTGCCGTTTAAACGACTGTGAAATTAGCGTTCCTCGCTCGGCCGCGGGGCCCAAAGCGCCTCGTAACTGTCTTCTAGGTGCTAAATTTCGCACGCGAGTCCACTCTTTCCCGAGTTTCTTTGGGCGCTCTTGAAGTCCTCCACGCAGAAGAAAACGTCCCATCGGAAATCTCCCGATCCTTTTACATTGTAAGCGACTCGGGATAACACAGGATACTACAACGCTCCGCAGTCGTAAATTAAAGACAGTCGGTGAAATAAAATATGATATATATACGCGTAACAATTATGAGAATTTAATTACTGCCGAAGATGGCAAACTTTTAAGTGTGTTAGACTTTTCCATTTTTTGTTTGTACTATTACTTTTTATTAAAATTGTAAAAATTAATAATATAATGTAAAATGTATTTATAATAATAATTATAAATTTATTATCAAATTGTTTTTTGATGAAGAAATTAAAATGTGTTACTTGTTGCAGATATACATTTTCAAATACACACTCTCACATAATTTTTTCTCTCTCTCTCTCTCTCTTTCTTTTTCTCTTTTTTGTCAAAAAATATAAAATCTATCACAAAGTCTCACGCGAAAGTGCGGATCAACAAAAACGAGAGAAAGAGCGCGAGAGCAGTTGGCGTGACGGGAAGTCGCTTCGTCAATGGCCAAACCGTATATATAGCGTAGCGGGCTCGACAATGCGCAGGAGGACAACGTCGCAACCTCCTGTCGTCGACGATGCTTTTCGGAGGTGTAAATGGCACGCAATGCCGTTAAAAAGGCAGACTCTACGCTCTACCTGTGCCGGACACAGTTTCGATCCTCGTCGTTCTTTCCTCTTCTTCTCGAATTGAAACGTAACTTTGACGCATTCAGCTCGGTGATGAACAACGTTTGCACCTACGCCGCCGCACCTTAACATTTCTTTCTCCCTTGGCCGTTTATTCTCGCGTCAACGGGTCTTTTTTTCTCCGCGAATTCCGCTCTCGATCATCTAATCGAGATCGATATACACCTTAGAATTCACGAGGCTTCTGGAGCGAAACGTTTCTTCTTCGTTTTTTTGTGACTGCATGAAAAAAAGAACCGTGAGAAATTTTCAAAACCCAAAGTAAAGTTAATTTGAGGCTTCCTTTCGTTGCTTTTTATAATTATTAAGATTTTATGTAAAACAGAGAAATGACTTTTGCGTAAAGAGACGTCTCGTAACAGTCGACGGCCTGCTCTCTATTCTTATACAAAAATAAAACTTCTTTTTCTGCTCTCTTCGATACTTTCTTTTCTGTTTATTTCGAGGCACTCGCGTAAAATCGCAATTCGGCGCGATCGAGCGCAAACGTTTTTTCGTGTCCGGGGCGCGTGACGGAAGCGGTGCCCTTCTTTAGGCTTTCGCAGGTAGGACCCCGGCGAAGCTCCCTTCGCGTGCTCTCTCCGATTTCTCGAAATGCGCAAGCGGGAAATGCATACCCGTCAGAAGAGATCGGACGAGTCGACAGCCGGACAATATGTTCGCCCGGTATCCTCTTATGCGCGCGAATTACACGGATCAGAGACGGCGAATGCCGATCGATCACTCGGCCGCCGTATCAATATCGATACATTCTCGTCACGCTGCCTGCTCGGATATGCTCGAGTGCTGACGTGGACGACATCCGCACATAATTGATATTCTTATTCCCGAGATAAAAAAAATATCGAATGCAAGTCGCGGAAAACGAATCCTTTTCTATAAAAACGATAAAATTACTTCCGGTTTTTAAGGTTGCTAGAAAGAGACTTTCTTTTTAACGAGTTTTAAACACCGAGTGAAAAATTTAATGCTCAAGTTTCTTCTTTTAACCTCTAAATTCTTGTACAAAATCATTTCTGTACATTCTGTCGTTGTATCAAAAAGTTAATCGACAATTACGTGCACAGAGACAGCGGGTGGGTCATCTTTTACGTGCTCGAGAAACGTCCCGCGAGTGAAGCGCGAACGAACGGTCGGGGCGGGTCCTGTCGGCAAACAGGGATAGCGTTACAAATTCTCTGAATACCGGATCTCCCTTCTTCCTCCCCCTCGGTGTATTCGAATTGAATGGCTCGTCGTAACGTCGGCGAAGGAAGAAGAGGTTGCAGAAAAAGAGCGCGGAGGAGAATGGCATCGTAGAAAATCGGAGCCGGGGATACGCAGCGTCGTCATGCGCGCCGGGAGCGGAATCAGCGGATTAAGGCGAGGATGAATGCGCCCCCGATCTTTCCAAGGTGCTTCTCCCGCGTCCTTCTTTGCCTCCTCCACGAAACGCGGACCCGACATGCACACGTTGAAAGGCGAGAGCGATCGAGAGGAAGCTAATCCGCTCCTCTCGTAGGGGCGAGTTTAAAGACAGTTTTTTTTTTTTTTTTTTTTTTTTTTTTTCACGAGATATGATGAGATTTCGATCAACAAGAGAAGAATCGAGAGGGAAATCGAAGCTCTCTGTGTCGATGATATTTTTGCGCGATATGAAAGTATTCTATGTAAAAGTTTAACTTATTTAGTTTTCTATATAGATTTGTATATTGATTTGTTATTAAAAGATTGTAAAAAATAAGTTTTTAGAAAAGTAAGAGATGTTTTGCACACAGTTTGATCCACGAAGTTCACCCGTTCGCAAAGTTCCGCCCGTCAAAACGTCAGCGATCGAAAATAGGGCACTTAAGCGGATTCCCGGACGATTTCCGCCTTATTTACCCGTTGCGACGACAATACGAAAGCGAGAAAACGCCGGGAAAATCGGCGGATTATGCGTATACATATATCTGGGAAAGGCAAACAGAACTGATCGCGTTGAACTTCGACTAATAATAGCCGGAAAAATATCATTCAAGCGATTGTGAGACAAATAGAGATAAAATAAAGATATTATATATAATCAGATTTGAATACAGAAAAAGCAACAAGACAGTTGTTTTCCAACTTTCTTTTTTTCTATAAATCTGAATTTGACACATATTTGACAAATTTCGCGTTGTCATTCTCGATGTCAATGTCACCTGTAATGTGTGTTCGCCGATTTACTTATTTGTCACAGTTATTCGTTCTGTTCTCTCTATTTCTCAAACATATTTCACACAGCAGTGTTCTTGTGTCTCAAAACACCTTTCATTTGGACCTACGTGCGAGAGGATTCGTGTTTTACAGTGACAAATGCAGCTTCTTCGTTCCGCATCGATTGTCCTCACTTTTTCCCTTTCTCAAGAGGATTCTTTTCTGATGAAAGATGCACCGAGAAAGCGTGTGTCCTTCGGAAAGAAAGAAGGTATCCATTACACCTCAATAGCCGATAAAATCGCCGATCAGTGAAGAAACCGAAACATCGAGCACTCGATCTCGAGACGATCTTCTTCGGCGTTGTTTGAAGAAGAAACGCATCTTTCTTTTTACGATATATCGATAGCACGAGATCGGTGCTAAGATCGACGGCAGTGTTCTCGAAGCGGATAACAACTTTTTTAATATTTTTCACTGCAATGGTGTGTGCATCAAAATTATTTATTTATTATATGTATGAAAAACGCTTTTCCACACACGTAGGAAAAACATGTGCACGTTCAGAAACATCTGGCTGATTGCGAGAGACGCGCGAAACTTGCTAAGCGACAGGTTCGCAGGACAATTTTTTCCCCGACGATCATACAGGACGATAAGTGGTAATTGATTTTACGCCGCTTGATTTACGACCCCAGGGCGACACTAAACTCCGCTTTTGGGATAAAAACCAGGCGAATCCAACCCTATCGTCTTTCACTCCACCTTCCTCCCTCTGCTTCTCACTTCTATTGATCGACATGTGTTACCCGTTCGCTAAATGCGATGGGGTAAACGCGCAAATTTCCATTTTTATCGAAAAACAAAAAAACTGCCATTGGACGACGTCGTTTCGACACAAGTTCAGATGTTTATCTTTGCATCACGCACTTAACAATGTATAGACACACGTTAGACGTTCTTTCTTTTTTATTTGTGACAACCACGCACGCTGCAAAGTTCGTTTATGTGTTTTCTCAATAAAATTGTCCTCTTCCTCTAATCATGTACAAAATACTTGTACCGAAAACGTCATTAATCTAAAGATAACATAATTGCGCATCCATTTACTCATCTCTCTATTGTAACGTAACGAAGCCGAGGAAGGTTTAACGCTTGGAGCCGAAAAAGCGAAAAGAGAGCCCTTTGCAAGTCACAATCCGTTCACGGGTGCACCGGGATTCAGGGCACGAGAAGGGCGCGAGCTGGCGAAGGGCGCGTCGAAGCGAGTCAACGTCGAATAAATCAAAATAAAAGGGGAGAAGGGGCACGTGAAGAGAGAGCCCCGCTGAGCGACAGCCCGGAAAAGAGTTACCGGGACCCCGCGTCGAAAGAGTTACCTGTTTGGAAGACTCGCGTGTGTATTTACGACAACGACTCTTCTCGTTGCGTGCGCACGCATTCGTGTGAAGAGAACTCTCTCTCACTGTGCGGACGCATCGACCAGTGAAATTTTTATTAATGTGCGCGAGCACGCTTCGCTCCTTTTTCTCTTTTTCTTTCTTTGATTTGCTATTCTCTTTGGGTATCAAAAGAAACAAAAAATTAAAATTTTCGTGATTAAATACATTAAAATTTATATTAAAATTGAAGAAGAGAATTGCAGTGTTTTATTTTCGCATTTTCAGGAAAGTAACACACTCACGACAAAGATCTTATCTGATTGCTCGCTTTTGAACTCGTTTAACGTAAAAGTAGGCGTCCCCATTAAATGTTGTAGGAAGGGGGTGCGGCGAAATTCCGCGGGACAAAGCTTTTATCGCGACGAGGAATCCAATTACGTGGACGCAGGCGCCGCGACGCTCTCTTGGCGGCCATTGCTGACGTCGCCATGGATACCAGGGAGCAGAAAACGTCGATGTCGGTCGCGATCGATACGATGCATGCCGTCGTTGTCGTACTTTCCTCGTTCTTGCAAAATTATTTTCAGCACCGAATTTAATAAGATTAGGAGGTGAGAAAGAATTGGATTAAGTGTCGGAGCACTTCTTTTCAAGAAAGCAATTTTTTCTCTTTAAGAAACATGTCTAGTAGTTACAAAAATTATTTTAGCGCATTTCAAAGAATTTGAAAAATAATTATAAAAATACCAATAAAAGTCCAAACACGGTTGTTTTGCACTTTTTATTACAAAAGTAACAAACTGATGAGTTCCCTGGAACCGACAAAAGAGCATACCAGGGCACTTCGGGCGCTTTTCCGTTTTTTCCCCCGTTGTATAATCCGCGAACGAAAAGGGTTCGACCCGGGCATTGTGCGACATAATTTACTGTCTGCAAACAAGACGGGACTCCAATGTAAAACATGCGCAAACACGCGTCTCTGGATTAAACGCCCAGGCGCCGTCGTCGGGATTCGACGCCTCACAATGTCGTTTTTCCGAATTGAAATGTCCTCCCAAACGGCAAGCATTATATCAGGATTTGCTCGGAAAGCGACTCGAATTCGATTGAGTCGTACATACCCTCTCACGTCGGGAACCGCCCGTCTCTGTAACGCGAGCGATCTCAATTTCTCATCTCGCTCGCGTTGTTCATTCAGTTACGAATGTCTCACTACATTTTCTTTCACAGTACAGTTTTACTTTTAATGTTAATTTATTTTTTATTTTCATCATTTGCGTGACGTTATTATCGCAACATTCATAAAAAAATTTCTTTATTTTTTTATTTTACATTGCAAACATCATTTTCTCAAAGACAAATGTGAGCAATTAACTGAAAGCTGTATGGCGCGCTATATTCATTCTTGTCTCTCTAGATTTTGAGCTTTCATTCCACATTCAGAAGGATATGAATATTTGCAGGCACGTGACACGTGTGTCCCTCTCGTCGTAGAGCCGGAGAGGGTGGGCCAACCTTCCGAGCACTAGCGTTACTCCGGGTTACCCTAAGCTCCCGGTAATTGCCGGCATCACAGGGGATCACGATCACAAATACCGATCGAGCGCAAAATCGACGCGACTACGTTTAATTACACGTCACGTACGCAAACGTCTCTATTATTGGGCACACGGGGTGTGTCTTTTCCCCTCACACCGTGCTTTCCAAATATCGAAGATCGAGTCGAGAGAAACGCGTAGTGATTCCAATGTCAACTTATGCGTAGTCACAAACGTACTAAATAAGCTGAAGAATCGTAAGATAAATTGAAAATGATTTTATAAGATTTTATAAAATTATTTTATTATAAACGATTTTTATGTACCTTTATTGTCTTAAACTATATTTTAAAGTACAATGGTATTTGAAAGAATTGAATTTAAAAAAAATTAATTAAAAAAGCCAATAAAAAAATTTTAATTTTATACCTGTATTAATATATTCCAAAAATGACATAACGAGCAAATTTTATTTACGTTATTATTGTTTCGCGATTGCCTCTCTTGGCTATAATACAGGAGTGAGCATAATGCTAGTGGATAATTATGGCGTACGTCTCTCTTTCTCCTCGCCAGATGCGACGAGTTCCAATCGAGCGAGTCGCATAAAAACGCGCGCGATAGTCTCGGTAGCGATTGAATCGATTCGGCCGTCAATCAAAGTCGAAAGTCGAAAAGCCGACACGGATTCTCTCTTTCTCTCTCTTTCCACCAATGACAGACGGATGGACAGACAGGCCGACCCGACGTTTCAGGTAAACCGACATATCGAGTTACGAGGGTTTATATCCCCGGGCCAGTCGGTCGATCAACGAGAGCAGCGAAAAGTCAGCAAGGTGCACTCTTCGTAAACAAAATGGATTTTCTCTCCCCGAATTTAGTGATTCAAGCATATACTTCTTCTATTCGACTCGTCGATACTCGAATAGATATAACGAAGTGTCACATTCTCGAGATTATACTCCAACACATTTAAAAAACAGAGATGAAAATAAAAAGAGAGAAAGAAATTTATCTCTGCAATTACCGACTAATTTTCATGAAAAGAGACGAGTACAACGGTATTCATATCGTACTTAAGACACTGCGGTAAGCAAAACGTTTTGCCAGAGGCGTGTTTCGCAAAACGTGCAGAGACAAACGTCGAAAGGTACCTCTCGCGATTGTCTCTGCGGTTTTTCGCCGGCCGCAAAATGAGGAACCGCTACGATATTCCGACCACATCCCGCCGATTTTATTCCGCCGTCGTTGCACACGGTACGCCGTAAAACGTGATCGCCATTGCGTATATATGTATAAACGCGAAAGCGTGTGACGCGACGGCGATGATCGCTCAAGGAAGAAAATTACTCTTCCTCGTCTCTTCTTCTTTCGGTTATCTTTTTAAAAAAATATAAATTACATTTATAACGTAACGAATTATAGTTTAATTTATTAGTTTTTTAATAGTTTAAACAAAAAAGTTATAAAAAAAAATAATGTTTATTAATTTTCTTGTTCGACTTAATCGACGTCGCGACATCGAGAGATAGAAGGCGAACGGCGACAGGATCCGATTTGCATATCGCTCAGTCACGATCCTTTATTCTAGCGACAACGAAAGGAACATCTGCATCAGAAAGAACGGCGCGCAAAGTGGATTACGGTAATGGATCGCTCGCGATTGATCGGATTAGATTACAAGCCGGGCGCGGCGATCCGTCGCGACGATATCGTAATCGGTGAACGGGCTCAGTCGGTGCGAAACGACATACGTTTTGCGATACGATATTCCCCGGTCCCACATCGCGCGCAATTATCCCGCTGGTCACGTGACTTTAGACTTCCTTTTTTTCAAAGAAAGAGAAATAAAGATGGAAATACGAAGAGGTCTGAGCTATTGACGATTAGTCAATATTTCGACTTTAAATTACAGGTTTTAAAATTACTTTCATATTTTCACTATAATGATATCCGAATACGCGATCGTGAATTCTTTTTACTCTCTTCTAGCAAACGTTTTTTTTTTCTGTTTTACGATTCTCGAGAAGGACGCGAGTAGGTATCGTTTGCCAAAAGGCGCGGTTCGCGCACCTTGCGAAGGGCTGACGCGCCATACGAAACTAATTGACGCTAATTTCGCGGACCTGCTTCTCCTCTGTGCACAAGCGCAAACATAGAAACATCGGGATATGCTCCATCACTCGCACAATATTGACTCTATCGGGTGGAACAACAAATGGAACGAAACGTCGGAACTACAATAGCTCACGCGCCACCCCCGCATGGCACAAACGAATTGCCAAAGCGTTCTATTCATCCGCGCGCGCTCGTCGTAAGGCATTGACAGCCGGTCATTAGGACGAGAACGAAAATGAGTCCGCGTGTACATTTTGTGTAATAGCCGGTGCGCTTCGCCGACAATCTGCAGCCTGATAAGTTGCGCGGAGACATGACGTGTAATTCTTACAACGGAGAACATAATTGTAAAATATTTTCAAAGTTGAAGTTGTACAAACTACTACAAATAATAATAAAAACTCTATAAACATTTTCCATATACTTCTTTATATAAAAAAAAACAATTGAAAAACGGTTTTCGATTTTTGTTGCGGAAATTGCGAGTCTCGAGAGTTGTCGAGGATATCGACAACTAACGGGACACACACTCTGCCCTTTAATCTCGGGGTCAGGACGGGAAATTAAAAACTGAATAGCCAGGAAGGTCCCTGTCCCAGCGCAGCGCCTCGTGCGCGCCTCGATATATTGCGCACCGCGCGGATATATTCTTCGAACGGAGAGCGCACGGCGTGTGCCATTGTGCCGTGACGTTGATTTGACGTAATTGGCACCAGGAAGGAGCCGAGCGGGGCAGCAATGATTGGGATAAGCCGGAATAAGCCAGGATAAGCCGCGCGTGGATTTTCCTACGAGGGGCCGCGCGAGAATTTCGACGTATATTTTTTTCTCTACGCGCCGCCGTTACGTTTACGGGACAAATTCATTCTCCCCATTGTATCACTTAATTCAATGATACACAGATTGCGTCGATGAATTAATGCGCAATTTCAAGAAATATCTTCTTATATTTTAAAAATCTTTATGCAATCATTAGTGTTACTTTTTTTTTTTTTTAATGAAATCCGACTCAGCATCTTCACGATTTTAATTAGTCTTTTTCGAAATTTTGTAAATTACAAAACATGTTTAGTCTATTTTTTAGAATTATAATTGTTTGATTAATTCTCCAAAATGAGATGCGATTCTCAACATTTTCCAATGCGATTTTTTTGCTATAAAATTCTTTTCTTTCTCGAGTGTAAACTTTAGGAGCAATTTCAATGAACCCTTATTTTCTCCGATTCCTTCCCTATTTGCATTTCATTCGGTCGGAGGTTTGTTGGACCCGCCCGGACTCCGGAGAATGCGCATTCGTCACGCGTCTGAAACGCACGGACTTCAGGCTTACACGCGTACATATGCGTATACGCGTTTAAGGACAACGAGTGGTTTTTGCTGTAATGCGAACGTCAAACACTCAAACATCCCGCGCGCTCACGGGGGTCTGTGAGAGATCGAACACCTGAGTATGCGAGAGCAAAAGCTCGTCTCGACTAAGCTTCGTACGATCGAAGCCGTCACGACGTCCAGCGCGTTTCTCGCTCCCGAGGATTACGTAATTCAATTAGAAAAATTACACTGAAAATAAATAAAGCTTTTTATCTTTTTAAACTCAGTGACTTACAATTAAAAAATCGGCCATTCAGAATTGACACATCGATATAGAGAATTAAAATTGTCAAGCGTTTCTGAACCCATATTTATATGAATTTTTTTATATGTTTGATCGGTGGAAACATTTAGAATATTTGACAATAATTAAAATACACTTTAACTATAACTTATATATAAATCATAAATAGATATAAATCACACAGTTTTAACAGAATTAATAATTAAATTAAAAGATAAGATCACTCTCATTAGATTAAAATCGCGATGCTCTGAAGCCTCCAATTAGCGAGAATGACGTGTACGCAGAACCTTTTATGTCGTCGAAAGGGCGCGCGTGATTTCACGGGTCTTCGTTGTGGCGAAAGGCGTCCTCGTATACAACAGTTTGCTCGCGCATCTGCGACACGAAGAAAGGAGCGTAAAATTTAAATAAATGTCTGCTCGGCGATCCGCGTCGGATACGGCGAATTAACGTGACATGCTAATCACGTCTGACAATATATGCGCGAATGAATAATCGGTTATTCCTTCTCGTTTTCTCTCTCTCACTCCGGGAAAACCTGTTTTTAATGTATGCTCCACCTTGCGCGACAAAATAAAAAACACGGATAAAAAAATAAAAAGAAAAAAGAAAAAATAATACAACAAATTTGTTGATTTTTATAAACAATGTTCTATACCCAGTGACTTCCAGTGAAATTCTGACTACGGTTTTTTTCCCAGGTACAAACTCATTTGTATCAATCACGTCGACAAAGAGAGAGAGAAAGTTAATAACGCAACTGCGTGTCACGCACTCGGCGCGCAATCGCTCGGAAAATACCCGTCGAGGTGGTCGAGAAATCTTTTCCGCGACGACACGCCCGTTAATAACGTGTCACCTGGTTCGTGCTCAAAAAGGGTTGAGCAGTCGATTGGAAAAATCGACGACCCCGACAACTCGGGAATCGAACTCATTGAGTTCATCGACAGGAAATTTTGGCTGTTTCGCGCGCGAGGCGTGACCAATTCCGATTTACGGGAACGAGAACGCTTTATTTCGCGGATTCAATCGCGACTCTCTTTCTCTTTCTCTCGACTCGAACCCTTTGCGTGCTTGTGTGCCAAATGATATCGTCGAGTGGCTGAATATAATTCCACCTCTCAATGCAGCTGATTTGATCGACTTTTTCTTAAATTTGTGCTCGATTCTTGTAAAGCAACCGAAAAGATTGGTCGAATCGAAGTTTTATTAAAAAAAGAAAAAAACAATCTGAGCTGCTGTTATCGGCCAGAAATATTATAAATCGTAAAGAAAAGCGATCAAAAGTAATCGCTTGTAGAGCAACTTTTTCCAAGCTGTTGCAAAAACATATCATTAATAACATTTTAATTGAATTTTGTTTCGTTGCGCGTTCCTGCTGCCTGCGCAACGCTTCCGTTAATAGGGTCGGTTTTTTTACTTACACAAACTGTATAAAAAAAACAAGGATCGTCGTTTGTCTTACCTAGCCTGGTGCCTGGGAAACATCAAATTCACTGACTTCCCATGACGATAAAATTCTCAGCAAGTATTTAATAACTAAAATGAACAATATACTGATGTTACAAGAAGGTTGCAGAGGCATTTGAAATAATCAAAACTCTTAATAGAACTTGATTCTGTCTCAAAAAATAACCTGATCTTCTCTCCGCTCTTTATTTTACTTTTCACCTAACTCGACGCTTTATTTTTTTTTCTTACGTCATTGTCATGTGTTACAAGGCGAACGATTTCTGATCGCGCGAGCGCGTATTCAAATCCGCGCGCGATCCCGCCTCCGTTAAATGCAAAACAAAACGTACGGGAAAAAAACCATAAATCACGATAAAGGGTGCACGTGCACCCTCTTGCGCGCGCGATAGAAACTGGTCAGGAAAACTATTAACACCCTGTAACGCGCATCGTAACAACGGAAAGAGAGAGAGAGAGAGACAAGAATTTAAAGGGATACGCGGTATTCGATCTAATAAATGAGTTTTGCATGTGTTACCAAAGATACCACGCAAGTTTCGCACTGCGATTTACGAAATGTTAATATACCAAAATGGAATGGTCAATATGTTTATTCTCTCTCACTAGTTGTCAATGTTTAATTTCAATCTTAACTAACTATAAGTGTCATATAAATCTACACAATTAAACCAAATGGAAGAAAAAACGCAACAAAGAGAATTGCTTTAGAAAGAAAAAACACTGGCGCGGAGAAATACTCTGGTCTCGAAGGCACCTGACGGAATAATTCATGGAAATAGATGCTCGACAATTAGGTAATAAATAGTCGGAACACACCCAGGCTAGCGGGCCGAGAGCCCACCCCTTGCGCCTCGTGTTCCTCCTTCGTGTTTCGCTACGTAGTCGTGCTCGTTGAAATCGACAGGGGAGTGAATTAATAAAACGACCCCCCGGCAGTGTACGTGTGACGTTTCGTCAATGTGTGCGCGACCCGCCGCACAGATGTGCCCCTCCGCCGAGGGCACGCTTTCTTTTATTTTATTGCCGGGGGTTAATGGAATAGTTTGCATGCCCTGAACAATCAACGCAGGAATATTACACATTCTTCTCTCGATCCTCGGCAAGGACCACCGCCAACGTGGGGAAAGAATGCGAATCTCGATAAAAAAACGTCCATGTTTGTTTCTGACAATGTGAAATGCATAATAATACGTAATGGAGCAATTTTTTATTCGAGCAAAATTGGATTCACAGAATCGAGATTTAAATTGATTGACATTAGATTTTAAAAATTTAAGAAGTTAAGGAATTCTCTCATTGCGTTTAAAATTTCTGTCAAATATATGTGAGTGGTTCACAAAATAAACGACTCGATCAATGAAAGCTAATGCGATAGTTCATTAAATATAATACAGTGTCGGTATAATGCGCGACGACAGATTTTTTTCAAGCTCCCAGGTTTGCGCGCTGGAGCGCAGAAACGCGACGCAATGCGCACCAGGTGGAAAAAAAGATCTCGTCACTTACCAGAGCGCGGCACATGAGATTGCAAATTTGAGAATCTCAAGCTGTCATTAATCGTCTTTCTTCGCAGCAATGCTCCCTCGTGCTCCGATGACACGCGTAAATCTGTCGCTGACTTCTTTTTTAACTCGTTGGATTACGTTAGTCTTGTTTTATCGAGATTTATAATACGTGCATTAATGTTTAATCGTGTATAAATAAATGAAATTAAATATATTTCTGGATTTTTCTATTAATACATTTTCAATTTTGACATTAGATAAACTGGAAATACAATTAATCAGATTTTTCTTTAATTTTTTAAATCATAGATCATGGGAACAAGTTGCTATATACTTGAATCCTTCGGGAATCTCTTTGAGATCCTTATTAGAACGATACACGTCGGGACCTCGACATCAGGCCCCGCGTTTGTATAGGGTCCGCGTAGGTATAAGTGAATCGCGCCAGAGAGATGCTGCTTTTCAGCGAAGGCGGTCGTCTGTAAAACGTATTTAGCTTGTTGGTACACAGAGCTCGACGGGTGAGGTACAAGATCAGCATTGTACACGCGTGCGAAAGCACTCACGTGCAACTATTTCAATTATCGAAAATTCGCTCGTCATTTTTGGTGACCTCACTGAAATCGCAAAAAGTCGATCAGCGAAAATTTATATTATGAAAAATAAAAAATACAATACAGTATAAAAAACTAAAAATAAGTACAAGCGTAGCAAATTTATTTGATCAAAAGCTGAATAAAAAAAATTAAACGAGTCAAATTGATAAAGAATTTTTTTTGATAATATAATTCTGAGGCGTTTTTGTAATAACTTTATAAATTTATTTTGGATTATTTAATTTTTCTGTTTTACTTTGATGCGAATAGGAGGGAACTACAGTCATGTAATCTGCTACCTGTGTTGTATCATTAGAGGATTATAGATCCTCAGACATATTCCTCTCCATGTGAAGGTTGTGCACTCCCGTGATCTTTCTCTCTCTCTCTCTCTCATTCTTTTTACGCCGCGCTCACTAGCAAAGAGATCAAATTCCACTTGAAATGCCCCCTCCGCGTGTGAGCTCTTCTCTGAAGGCGATCCTTCAGAATCCGACAATGAGATCGAAGTCGTGGAGTGGAGAGAAAACAGAGTCAGACAAGCAGATGTGAGCCTCCATTCTCGACTTGTTATGTCAAAACACGAAACGACGTTTATAGGCGTTGCACGATGGAAAACGACGCAAGAACGTTCGGAAGAATGGAGAGAAAAGAAGTGTATTTCTTCACGTCTGGAAGCGTAATTTATCGAGCGACGTGTGTTTCCTCGTGAAAAGCGCGAGAAATTAGAATCTCTTGTGTCGCGCAAACATAACAGCGATCAGTCGTCGATGCGTTACGTTGTAAAAAGTAAGAAAATACAAACAAACTATTTTTTATCGAAGTTTCTTAAAATATATTTAAATGCATCAGAAGTGTAAATTATCCATCTTTTATAACTCGAAAATTACTTTAATACCTTATTATTAATTTAACAAAATTTGTCGCGAGTAAAAGTAGCCAAATTTCTGAAATGATTATCCATGATTTGTCACAATTTTGTGATTTTTCTGTATTGACATTCAATCATCGCGCGATCAGTGTCATCTTGATTCATCGTGACTTTTTATGCTCTTCATTATATGCAAAATCACAACAACATCGTCCACTTGAGGGAATTTTGCCGGGCCCCGCAAAGGTCCCGGGGAAAGGCAAAGAAGAGAAAGTCATCAATTACGATTGGAAATAAATCGAAGGCAGATGCGATGATCGCCCGCAGGGCCCGTCGCGACGGGCGATTTCTCACCCCTCGCCAACCCCCCGCGGACAATACGACTGTTTTCGGCAAATACAAAACGATACACAAGCCGTGCGCCGATCATCCGCACCCTCCGACGCGCGAATTCTCGACTCGTTTCCACTTTTGACATCTTTTCACGTATAATAGTGTCTATTAGCATTTCAAATACTTTTGAAAACGATTTTGTCGCAAATATTGTTTTTGTTTTTTTAAATAATTTTTTTAAGGTAGATTGATGTACAATATTTTTTATATTCTTCGACTTGTCAAGTTTATTTCGTATCTTTGCGATAGCATTTACGCTCAAATTAATTGCAAGAAGACGGTGGAATTTATCAACCGGCTCTTATCTGTCAAACCGTGGTTCCTGTACCCTTACTTTAACAACTTAATGAAGAATAATCGGTCGTTGATAAGCCGTAACGAGGTACACGATAATCTTTTATCTGTAAACCACAGGAAGCCAGCGGCGCCGATAAAATCCTTTGCGAAGCTCTGAGCGAGACATGGAAATATCGTCGATTTCACACGTTAAGCTTCATCCGCCAGAGAGATATTGATCAACGTGTATTAAAAAATGTATATCGTGACGTATTATCTTTAACAAGTGGTTTTGTGTTCCTTAATTAAGTTGTTGATATAATCATCTTACATTTTTAAAAAATAATTATTAAATATTTTTTTATTATTTTAATTTAATTGAATTTAATGCATTATATGAATTTCGTTATTAATTTCAGTCTTGCGTCGCCTCTTCGTATCGAATAATCGCGCTAAGTTACACCCTTGGCAAGAGATCACTCGATACTCTCTGTTAACGAACGAGTTGTCGCTGAATAACGTGTCCAAGGACTCCCTTCTCGTAGGGTTTCTTATAAGAATTCCTTCGCGCCGAATGCACGTTATCGATCGTGTTACACTCGCGCCGAGTTTCGCTAGTGGAAGAGAGCTCGTCTCGTTTCTCCTGGTCGGACCGGTTACTCTTCGTGTCTTTATTGGAAAAACGATACTCGCCCCAACAAATCTCGCGCTCGCTTCGCGTTCTATTTAAAGCAATAAACAATAGAGGGAGAGATAGCAAATCCGATTTGAACGGATTCGCAGATAAAACGCTATACACTAGTGGATTGCGTTTCTATGCTTTAACGCCCGCGGCGTGTTGGTCCTGCCACAAGAACCACAATGGCTAGATATCTTTCTTTCGCACCTGCACGTACATGTGCAAGATTGAAGTAATAGCGTGCTCTAATTCCAATTTAATCGTCAGAAGTGACTGGTGTAATTACACTTTCTAAAACATATTTAAAACACACACAAAAATGTAAAATATTAAAACACATTTTATGATCTTTTATTGCACAGCAAGTATATAAACGATCTTTTAAGATCGATTAAAGCAAAATATATTGTATTCTAATTGAGAAGAGAGATAGTAATTTTATATTTGTCAAATGTCACTTTTCGAAAAAATATTACGTTTCTGAACACTATTTGAAGGATTAAATCCTGTCAAAATGCTGTCACAAAGATGACTTATTTCAGAATACCAAAATACGGCAACTAAAAAGAGATATTAAAGATCGAGAGCAGAATAACGCTTGTCAAATCGGTCACATCAACAGTGATTTTGTCATTTTTGGGAAAACTGTTGCCATATTGTTTGCCAGGACTCCGAACATTTTTGGTTCAAGTGACCTACCTGTCAGACGTCTGTTCACGAAGATAAAACGTTGCCTGAATGATTAATAGACGTTAAAAAAGACGTTTTACTTTGTCGCAAACATTGCTCTTTTTGAAATTTTCGGTGTCCCTCGGACTTCCAAAAATACTATACAAAGACATGTTCGTTTCACAGTAGCCCCTCAATACAACGGAACGACAAACGGAGAAAGCGGTCCATCGTGTTTTCGTGAAGACGTCTGTCGTATTCCTTTCGAAACCGATCGCAAACATTGATTTGTATAAACAAAGAAATAGTTTTTTTTAATAAACAAGTAAATAAATAAAATATAGGAGCAGAGATTGAACGCTATTAATGTCTTAAAATGCTTTTTTTTATATCACTTGGTATTATTATAAGCATACTTCGTATTGATGACAAAATCAATTGATTAAGTATAATACACTGATAGGATTGAAACATATATAAACTATATGTGTTCAATGATATCGTGATATATTCTCTACAGTTGTCTACGTATAGAATATTAATTCGATGTTAAATAGGACAAGGTGTGTGAAACAAGCAGGGCGGAGAATAACGTCGATGACGCAAACGATATCTTTAATCTATAAACTCTTTACAAATATGTACAATAATGTAACAAAAGATATATTCGCGAGGATCACGTTATTACTCAATCTAAAAAAAAAAAAAGGTAAAACGTAAAGCAAAAGACGCAACGATTTACTGACTGACTCATCGTTACTCTCTCTTTATACGGCCGCGCACTACGTGACGATATTCATCGTGATTCACTCGTTTTGTTAATGACAAGCCGTATACTTGTATGACGTAATCATCATCATCGCGATCGTTGTCTTCTCTTTGCGATCAGACGCAACAGTCGTGAAGATCGTTCTCGCGAGCGAGAGGAGATGCGGCGGTTTTTCTCGTGCGCAGTGGAAGACAAATGGAGACGCAAAAACTACTTTTACGATCTCTGAGAAACTCGGAAATCCATTCAGTAACCTGAGACACAAATTGTTCTTTCGAGAACATCGTGAATCGATAATATTGGTTAAGTATGTTAATTAAAATTTTCAACATTAAATAAATTAAAAAGACTTAATTATACATTCCGTCATGTGCGGATTGTCGTGTTTATGTATTCTGTAAAAATACGATAAAATTAATGTCGTGCCGCGTTTCCTGATGCTCGCAAAAATGCCTGTTCTGCGATCATATTTGTCCTCGTAGATCCCAGTAACCTCATTATCAATTTGTGACAGAACTCATAAAAAAATTGCAGGATATGTCCAAAGTGAGCATATTTCACGAGCGTATTTTTCTTAATTCTCAAACGACCAATCGAATGGAATGTAAAAAATGCTTTGCTCTTGTTCTTTCATAAATGCAGTTTTTGAATCTAAAGTAACAAGTTTCCTGGTTGTGTCGAAAGAGCCGTAGTGGTCGAAAATAAAGGCCGGAAGAATCTTTTTTTAGGAATCTCGATAAAGCTCGTGTTTGATTTATTTAGATATCGAATCCAACATGCAATATTCAGAATCCAATATCCAATAACAATTGACCGAGTTCGATTCGATATTCGTAAGAAAAGAAATCTGCTCTCAGCTTTTTTGTTCATGATTATATATTTAGTTTGATATATCACGATGCATCGATCTTTTCCAAAGGGAAAGTGATTTCCTCTTTACAACAATGTTGCGTGTAAAAGAGGAAGCACAGCGTTCTTTCCTGCGAAAGGCATTAATGCATGCAATATATACGTCGTCCATTATATTTACGCTCGTTCGTCGCAGAACAGGCAAAAATCTGTATTTCTCATCTTCCTCACTTTAAGATTGATTCCAACAACTCGAGACCCAAGAAAAGATCTTTTCATCGCGTAGATGGAGACATCGCGTATTATCTTTGACAGTCTTCAAGACTGTTGGCGAGACTTTGGTTCGCGCCTCAGTAAGCCCGCAGTCGCACTTCCATCTCGGGATCCTGACGATGCGGCAGGTGAGGCTCGATTCCTGTGGCGGTGGCGCCGGTCGCGCCCGCGCCACCCACGTGCCGGCTATGGTGACCGTGGTGATGATGGTGATGACTGGCAGCATGGTGAGTGTCATGATGATAGTGGTGATTCAAATGAGGCGGTTGCGCCGCGGCCGCCGCTCCAGTACGGAAAACTCGCTGCTTCTCCTCAAACTCGCGCAGTCGTTGATTGTAACGTTCCAGTTGTTCCCGCAGCAGCCTGTCTTCCTCGATGGCATTCTCTTCGTCGTATTCTAAGCAACCGACGCCGTCCAGACGCTCCAAGTCAATCCAACCTCGCCACCTCACGCAAACGCCGTTCATGATCAAATGCGAGCGCAAGTGCACCTGCAAAAAAAACGACGCGACGAAACGCATAACGTAAATTTATCGCTCGATTGGACTAATGAATTCGATGGATGATCAGGATACGGTTCAGATGTTTGTGGATTGAGAGTCGACGGACAGCTTTCCAGCCTGATGGAATTGCACAATTGAAGAGATTCTGGATGTATATATCTTGAGGTAAAAGTGGTTTCATGTTGTACATTCTCATGCTGAACTTGGTAGGATTAATTGTGACGATTTTAATTATATAGAAATAGAACAGTATTTCTTTGGTGATAAAAACTATTGTATCTTTATAAATATAGTTTAAACAGCAGTTAGATTTTATTATTGTGATTAAAGTTGATAATTCAACATGCGCATTATTTGCCTTCGTCGAAACACACGCGCGAGAAAGAACAACGAGGCGTGCCGATCTTTTCTTTCGAAGTTATGTTATCGACTCGCGTCTCGGTTTGGTGACTTCTTAATTTTCCTTTTTCGGAGTCTGTCGACGTAGATTGTTGCAGAAGAGGACCATTACGAGCCACAACTCGCAAGTTTTCAATCACGTGCCTTGCTCTCTCGTGTCCGACAACGCTTCTTATTTCCGGAGAACGATTACGCAGATTGGAAGGTACGAGAGAGGCTCTGCGGTCTATCTCGAGATGAGATTGAAAAAGGTGGACGCTCTACCTGCGCGTTTCTCGTAAGAAATCAATTACGGGCACAAGAAACTTTCGCGTCGATATTCTTGCACAATTTTTGCCGTAAAATCGCGACGACGTGCAACAGCACGTTATTATCTCGCGTGGTACTTACTTCGACTTGTTGCGAGCTTTATGGCAGATTAGACAATAATGAACGGTTAACTATTTTACAATATCTATAATATATCAAGATTAGAAAATTTTTAATCTAAAAGCGTTTCTGTTTATATACATAAAGTAAAAAAATTAAAAATAAATTTTGTTGTCGTTGCTAGTTTAATATAAGAAATAAAAGTAATGTAATGTTAAAGAGTTGGAAAGTTTAAATGATGTCAAGCTGCTTTTTTATTTAGTAGAAATGGATTACACATATGTGACTACACTAATTCGGAAAGATTGTCAGGCAGTGTTTTCCGAGGAAACTCTTAATAGGCGGCTCTCGAAAAGCTACACGATTACCGGGTTCTGTGTGCCGACGACACGGTGTTATTTTATTTCTTGGAAGCGACCCGACTTCCGGTCCCGTCGCAAAGCCCAGATATTATTACGAGGTCAAGAACGCTCGGGAAAAACCGGAGCGAGAGAAGCCGAGATCTTGATTTAAGAGAACTGGCGACATACAATCAATAGAATAATTGAGAGAACAGTAGATTATTTTGTATATTATTCTCAAGTTTTTGTAATAAGAGTTTTCACAATATGCAAATATGATTAATGTATGACAAGTATTATTAATGTAATTTTTCTCAATTTTCAAATAAATGAAAAGTTTGCATTTGTCATAATTTTTTACGAGACTCCCATATTTGTAACCCAATTTAATCGTTGTGAGATTCAAACGGAAGTGAAATCGACGTTACATCTCGTTACATTCTTTGACGTCGCAACTTACAGCTGCGTCGTCAACAATGCTCCACAGGACGCATTTTTATGCAGTAATAATCGAGCCACGGGGTGCGTGACGCGGAGCGACGGGACCTTAAACGTTTCCGATAATCGAATCGCTCGTGGCCTTTGCCCTCAAAGAGCCCGATTGAAGATTTCTTTTTTTCCTCAGAATTTCACGTTTTATTCCGTCCGTCATCATACGATTAAAGTAGCGTACTATAATAATCGGCTAAAATCAATTAAAGAGCAAAAAAGAGAAAAATCATCGTTTATATTTACTATTAAATTATCTTGACATGTTTTTGCAAAGTAAAAACTGATAAAAGCAGAAAAGCCACCGATATACGTAGAAAATTGCGCCACGCAGGATTAGATCTCGAAGCGGAAAGTTTTGCTGTCGCGCAACTTATATATATTAATATATGTCTCCAGGTATGTAGCGCGACAAAGTTATTATGCGTTAAATCACACGCGAAGTGCATATTAGATGAGTATAAGACTTAAACACGGCAGCGGGAAAATACGTGCCGTGTCTTCAGAATACTCAAACGCATGTCCGTTTTCACGTCGTTTCCTCGTAAAAGCACATATTTTATATACTAAAAAGATAATATCTAGCGTCAAATAAATTCTTCTACGTCAGAAAAAAATACGCTATTTCTCGGAAAACCGCACGTTTCAGATCAAAACCAGCACATGTATAACCAGCGCTTTTATATTCGCAGCGTGCAATTATCTTGTATATACGAATATGACATTGCATTAGAAACGTGCATGTGTATTCCGGGTGGCGACAAGCGCGACAAGTCGCAAAAAGTCGACACGGCGAGAATCCGACGTGTGGACGACATATCGACCGACGTCGTCATTAGTCATCGCCGTTTCGTTTTCTCACGGAGGAGGCAGGATCAGCAGGAAAAACATTTATTTCTCCTTCCTCCGCTGCTTCTCTCTGCACGGGCGTGACGACCGTCGCATATAATAGTCGGCGATATTTAAACTGTAACGCGCGCGACGCGCAACCCTTTCCTCATTTGCATCGCGCGGAAAGAAAACCGAGGTGAAAAAAAATTAAACACGGTAGTGCTGAGATTGCCGCGGGAGAAAAGGGTGAAAAATTGACGGCGACGAGTCCGAAACAAACGACCGGCTATTTCACGCCTTTTGTTTTTCGGTGGGCGTCGCCGCTCGGCGCCTTTTTTTGCGTCGGGTCCACTTATATAATGGCGCGCGAACGCGAAACATTCGTCAACGATATCCCGACCGTAAAGAACAACGGGGGGACATACGGTCCGCGTCTCGTCTTTTGTCTCTCGTCCGGGGTCCAGTCCTGTGTGTTTGAGTTTTACGACGCACGGAATGCAACTCGCTTTCTAATCCAGTTTCCAAACTATAAATTTTGTTGTTTTTTTTTTGTTTTGGCTGCCGGTTACTCGCTGCAGTCATCTTGGACAATGACAAAGGCAAGGTAGAAATAAAGAAATTTAATTTGTGTTAGTTCTGCGCACCAATATCCATTCTTAGTGATCTTTTAATTTGACATCTCTAAGAATCTTTCTAATATTCAAATTTAAAGCTTTATGTAAGATCTACTTTCAGTTAACCGTAGCTTCAGTAAAATCTTTTACTTCTCTTTCGAGCAATCATTACAGCAAACAGCGATCAGAAGATTAAAGGTTCGTTATCGTGGCGCTGCACATGCTCTTTATCTACATCTTGATCACGAGTCGCTCCTTTAATTATTGCGTCGCGCAACGGGGTACACCGGCGTGCACAATGAACACGTGTGGTCGCGCGCCGCTCTTTACCCTCTCGCTCATTGTCGATTAAAACAAAACGAAGTCCGCGGGTCGTCCCGTAAACAACGCGCCACGCGCTCCGCACGCTGAATTTAATGATTCGTTTCCGATTTATTTCGTCTTGCTAAAAAAAGAACTTGGTATGAAAGAAACTGCGAGAACCACGAGCGGAGCAAATTATCAGAGTGACAAACAATAAGCAATAAGCAATAATAAATATGAAATACTTTAAATGTTTTTCATACCTCTATGATTTGTGTAAAATAAAATTTTTGTAAAAAGTAAACTAAAAAATTGCGAGACGAAGCGATGTAATTAAGCAATTCGGAAGAACATTCGCGAAAAGAGGAGCGTGCGCGTACTTTGCAAAATGGCGTCGCGACGACACAGCTATTGATCGCGATGGCGACGTCGAGAGGCGTCGGCCGTGGCGCCGGCGTATAAGAAAAAAGTGTCATTGAAACGAAGTTTTTCTGTAAAAAACCCACCATCGTTACATCATTACTTAAAAAAAACCGCATATTTTCACAAAAAATTTAAAGTCCATTATGACGAAACAGCTCTTGCGGTTCTCACACGCAATTCATCATTCGCGTTACGTCTAAATCGACCGTTCCACTTCTGACGTCGAACGTGTTGGAACAGAAATACATCCGGAAAAATAAATTTGGGTCAGTTTAGAACAGACTCCTGCGGAGAAAGACCCAAAATTCCGAGGGACCAGATGCGAGGGTGACATATCGGCGCCATTGTCGGCGAGAGAGAAGTGCCGGTCGGGCACTAAATTGCGGACACCCTCGCGAAGAAGCGTGGGTATACCTTTGTTAAGACCGGATCCATGTCCGACGGGTCCCTAATTTGCCGGCTCGTACAATCCAATTACGACCGCGCGATTTGGCTTTCTACGAAAACCAAAAAATACCATTCGGAAATCAACTCGAAACGACGATCAAAGCTGCTCTCGTGTTAAAAAACGGAAATCCTCGTTCGCTTTTCAACTTCACGCAATTTCGGTGATATGTTTTTGTCAATTATCGCACATTAAAAAAAAAAAATAAAATAATACCGATCCTCGAAGTCAGTGCAGAATCACGAAATCTCGAATTTCTAATTTAAACTTTTAATTTCTTCGTGTTTGTTCAACATATAAATTATTTTATTTCTTTTTAATTTGTTATGATTGAAGCTTAAATTTATGTAAAATCGCGATAGTTGTTTTTAGACAAAGAGCGACTTACTTTGCCGTGTTCTTTCTCGAAATCACAGTCCAACGGGTCGACAGCGTAATTTCCAGACGCGGTGCCAAAAACGAGCTGAAGATTGGTACCCGTTGCCGCAAACGCAATCTCTGTACGACCCTCGCGACAGCCATTTTGAAATCGTACTTGTCTTTCCTCGATTGGCCGGTCTCTGTAGCCTGTGTATCTCACCTACAAAAGAAGGTGAAATACTTCGTTAGCGATATTACAGCAATAACACAAATAAAAATTCACACAAGTGACAATACATTATTTTAAAAAATTCTTATGTTTAACATTTTAGATATCTGAAAATAATATGCAAGAAAATAGTTTCGAGAATAATTTATCCTACATTTCTTTTTTCAGCGACAAAAATTTACATAAATAACGTTATTAGGAAACGATGTAGAATATTAATTGATTCTTCCTGTGTGATCTTCGGAGGCTAGACAAATTCGAAGAAAGGACAACATTCCTATGGCATGATATTCATCCGTATATCAGATCGAGAGAACGGCTTTTAGCGTCATGTGTTTCGAGATTTCTCATTACGCCACATAAGTCCAAAGGCATTTCTTATGATATGTAGTTATAAAATTGAGTGTGGTATAAAATAATTCGATGTTGATTGTACAATATAAGACAATGTTTAATGTTCATTTGTACTTAACGTACTTCTATGTATTATTTTGTATAAACATATGTAAATACAAGACCGATAAATAAATATTTGTGCAAAAAATTAGAAAGAACATTGCTCTATCTAGTTGCGTCGATTTTTCTATCGTGTCTAGTTATTCTTCAAATGACAAAAAAAATCTATATAATTATCTTTTGCAGTATAATAAAGCGTATGTTGAATGACAGTTATCAGATCGAACATGTATACGTCAGTAATATTCCAAATATTAAGAAAAACGTTCGAAGAATATGTATAACAGTTACACTTGTTCTACTCTTAGAATTATAGTTTTCCTCAAGAAACTTCTTATTGCTACTTTATTACGGATATTATTGTTGATATTTTTGCTCGACTACACTAACTTTTTTACTCTGTTGTTCCGAGTAGTTTTGATTGGAATTTCCGTCTCATTTCCAAGAGACTACGAGTTTTTTTTATAATTTATAAAAAGAGTAAATCAATTTTTCAAGCTGTTACAATTTTGTACGTTCTGGAGAGAAATATTTTTCGAGACTTCTGAGTAGTTCTGTTGGAGTACCAACTTCTGTCGTAGTCCGATACTTCACCGATCACTTTTATGTTTATTCTCCTTATTTTAAAACTCACATCATGTCATTTTTATCAGTATTTCTTCTAATATAGAATTAATCACGTGTACCATGTGAAATATTCTATTTTACTGTTTTTTTTTTTTTTTTTTTTTTTTTTTTTTTTTTTTTTCGGAAAACTCACTTCGCTCTCGCGACTCAATCTCCTAAAGAGCTCGTCGCTCTCGAACTTGGACTTCTGATCCGGCACGACTCGTGGCATCTTGAAGACTAAGCGAGTTGGTCGCGGTTGTTCGTACAGACCCATTCCATCGAACGGTATTACGCCGACAGTGCCATGCTCGCTCATTGCGTGCATCATCTTCGGTGCCGATAGATCAATCGGACTTTTTTATTTCAAAAAGTTTTCAAAAAAAACACGTTTTGGAGAGTGGGATGTGTCACAATTTGTCAGGTCACTCTCTTCACTGATGTTAAGAAACAATGCTCGAAAACCAACTTCAAGAACAGAATCCACCTGGATTCTCCTTACACGAGATGTGCGCGACCACCACTCTCTCTACGATGAACGATACACACAGCGTGGCGCCTGAATGTCGACTGATGCGCCGTGAAATGAGAGGGGTTCCTCGCGTGTTTGAACCCCACTTCTCTACCCTGATGATCCTGACACGCCTCCCTTAGATCCGCCTCTTATTTCCCCGCTTTTTCACCAGTGAAAATCAGTGACTATTTCGGCGACCGGTCAGCCGATCCGGCGGTTCTCGGATTCATCTCGGAGCGAAGTGTTCGGATCTCGAGCGTGTCGACGCATCGAGGATGAAAGCGCGCTTGACAATTTGATTTGAATAATTTTATAAATGCAAACATAAAAGCGACTTGTTTATTTATTACCACGTTTATTTATTTCAAAACGTCTTACTTTCTTCAAGAGATAAAGTCAAGTAACACGATGGATTAACTCCTGGAGTTAATAATAAAATCCTTTTATATATGTATAATAATAAAATAAAATAAAATATTCTGCAGAACTTTTTGCAAAAAATCGACGTTTTGATGTCCTTCCGGAGGAAAACCTGAGTCTATCCCTTCCCTCCATGGGGGCTTCAGTATAAAATGTGTTGCCGTTACTCGAAAAAAAGGCAGTCATAAAACACTTTTCTGCAGAGAGGTGCAGAAGGGCGCAATAAAGCAATATATCGTATAGCGGGATCGTCGAGTATTAGGGATTGGCTGGTTACGATGTATCCCTCATAAAGAGATATACACGGGAAGTACGTATATCCTGCAGAAGGGGGAGAGGATATCCATTTCGGGTGCGCCGGCTGTCTGCTTAAGAGTGTAACAACCCGCGTGTATCCCCTCGAGGGACGAGATCTTCATCGTGTCTCTCTCTCGAGTGGCGGGGCTCATCCATTTGAGAGGATCATTGTCGAGGATCCGCGCGCGCGATTAAAATCAACGACCCTCTTCGAGCGCGCGATGCTTTATCGGCTGTGTATGAAGATATACTTCGGTTATCCGTTTTTCTCTTTTCTTATCCAGTGCATGTACACTGACAATATTGCGCCGATGTGTCAATGTTGGAAAAATACAATGCGATATTTTTTTTTAAACAACGGTAAAAAACAGGCTACGATTGCAAATACGGAATGTCAATTCTGCACGGTAGAATACACAAAAAAGGTTTTCCTAATACGTTGCAACTTTCTCTAGTTTGTCTTCTTTTGTATGAGTCACAAGATATGGTTTTAAGACCGTAGTCTTGTTTTTCTCAGCATTATTTATTTCAAATACTTCCGTATCTCTTTAAACTTTACACGCAATGATCCTTGAGCTCTCATTTTTCTTTATTCTTTTAGATATAAAAAGGTTTTTGAAGCATTAATGCGTAAGTTATGCATATCGTTTTTTTTTTCACGCGTCGTAAATATTAGACATAAATATATTCAAGCATGGTAAAAGGGATTTTTACGCGCGCGTTCCGATCAAGAAGAGCGAATCTCCGCCTTCTGTTGCTTTATTGGTCCAGCTGCTTCGCCAATCGTAGCCTCCTGGGTCCCTCCTGGGACACGCAAAGGGAGGAAATATACACGCGCGCACGTGCGTGCGTATGACAAGCTGTTAAAACTGTGTGGAAGATTGCTTGAATACAAGACAGCAAAGAAAACATGGTTCGACACAGACACATTTTCCTATATCGTTGCGAAAGATTTAGCTCTTTTATTTGATTATTTTATATATAATTTCACATTCACCGATTTCAGGAGTTTCTAATAATTTTAGAATATTTCTGCAATATTTGTAAAATATGTAAGAATATCATAACATTTTAATATTCAATAATTCTTTAAGTCTAAGACATCAGTTTTTAAATTTTAGTAATCGATAAAATATTAATGTGATTTCTCACTTTTCGTCTGACAAAATTTGCTTTTCGCGCGTCGAAAAGCGACAGAAATCAATACGCTTCGCGAACATCGTTGCCAGAGAAACTCGGACCTTGTTAGTACTATATATTGTAAACATACAGCGTGTACAAGATGTCGAACCGAGGAAAAAGCGCGGACGAGTTTTCCTGGCGACGCAAAGCGTACGAGCGTCACCGTTCCAGAGTAAGTGGTCATGAATTATAAACGACTGATCCTTAATGCATCTCTGTTCAATATTTCATCGGTCGAGATTTCTTCCGTCGCGCATCCGAAAACCTCGAATTTGTGATTGTTACAGTTTCTTTATGTGTGGTCTTTTCTTAACTCCGCAGGTGAAGTCAGCCCGAGCGACGGTGGATATGAATCCACCGGAATACAGACCTCACGTCGCATTCAACGCGAAAAGAGTACAATTAGAGCGCGAACGGCAGGCGCGAATTGTCAAAGACAATTTTATCCTTTTAAAGAAACTCCGTGATATCATGCATCGAAAGCGACAAGTTGCGGAAGACACGCAGCGAGTGCGATGGCAGGAATCGAGATGCGTTAGAACCCGTTAAGAAGAGAAGAATAATCGATGATTTCCTACAGAACAAACTGAATTGATAAACTTAATTTTAATGACATTCATCCGTGGAAGAGTTAATTTACTTATAAGTTACAAACTCATAATTGTTACATAATATTGGTTATTTTTGTCAATTAAATTTACTATTCATGTATCAAATATACATCAGTGTTTGTTTTAGCTCCATTCAATTTCTATAGATGTAAGTTCTCGAAGCTTTTTTATAAATGTACTGTTAGTATTAAATTTTTATAAATGTACTGTTAATATTAAAAATCAAATCGATACACATATCGATACGTCGAACTACGCGAGTCTGTATTCTCAACAGTCTCGTTTTTCTGAAAAATGGAAAAGCTCGCTGACGTAGAAAACTACAAAGCCGAAAAAGAGTTTGGTGAAAAAGAAGAAAAGTACGGTAAAGAGAATCAATTTGAATACGACTTACACGAGAACGAATCGTGGATTGAATCGTGCACGTTGACGCTTGCCGAAGCCGGCGAGTGTCTGAACACGTTGGGCAAATGCATCGAGTCGTATAAACACGCTTACTTGAGCTTAGACGTCTCGAACAGGAATCTGACGGATGTCAGTGTGATATCGTCCTTCGAACACGTTCGCTACGTGAACGTGTCTGGGAACAGATTGACTTCCGAAGCGTTACGTGTGCTCGAGACAATGCCGTATCTGCAGATCTTGCAAGCGAATCAGAATCTTCTGACCATCGTAGATTTGAGACCAATGCCTTATCTGCAGGTGATCTTTCATACTTAATGACTTTCTTATATAATTTTTCAAAATATATTCAAAAAAAAAAAAAATCTTGCTTTTCGCAATTGTTATATTGTAACTACTAGAGACATTTATCGCATTTATATTGTTTCTTCTAATAAGATAATTTTTAAAACGTGTAGCAACTCATCCTGAACAAGAACAAGGTGACGGACACATCCGGCATCCGTCATAAGCAACTTGAACGTTTGGAGTTGAATTACAACGACTTACGTTTCGTAAACTTGAATTCCAAGACTCTCGTTAACCTGAAGATCTTGGAATTACGCGGCAACGCGTTTAACAGCACCAGAGGTAGGATCGCGAAAACGCGTACCAAAGTTGCGAGAAAAATATGAAAAGAATGACTAAAAAATTGGCTTTACGGTGCAAATACTTCGAATCTAAATGTTTGTAATTTTCTGTAGGAATTTGCTGTTCTAATCTCGTGCATTTGTTTCTGGCCGAGAATCGAATTACAAGAATCAAAGACCTCGAAATTCTCGTAAATCTGAAAACGCTACATCTGCGAAACAACGAGTTGACGAGCCTGGACGGCTTCACCGAAAAGTGTCGCAGTTTGAATTATGTCAATTTGCGCAATAACAAGCTCAGAAAAATTTCGGAACTGAGAAAACTAAGTTGTTTACCGAGTCTAGAAATTCTTATTGCCCTAGAAAATCCTTTTCTGAAAAAAGATAAAGAAAAAGAAGAAGAAGAAGAAGTAAAAAAAAAACAACAAAGACAATATAGATTATTTATTTTAATGATGCTTCCGAAATTAAAGAGAATCGATAAAGATCATGTATCGGATCAGGAAAGAAACGAAGCAAAACACTTGCTAAAAAAAGTGACGAAAACCGGCCTTGAGAGTTTCGATTTGCAAAATTGAAAATTTGAAAGATCTTCAAAAATATCTATAATCTAATATCTAATTTTATTGTTAGACATTTTATGTATCACATTTTATGTATATGTATTATATGTTAATTTTGTGTAAATAAATTATTTCTAACCTTCAACTCTTGTAAGATTATAAACTTATTTCATTACCATACATAATTGCGATTGAAAAATATCTGATAATTTTGGAATATACTTTGTTAGATGGCAAATTAGAGTCATCTTGCGGCAACAGTACGTAGTACCAAGTACCGAGTCAATTACCGATCAATAATTGAAAAAAATGTTATGAAAACAACGATTATCTCGAAATATGTCAAAATATTATACTATTATTGCGTATTGCAATATGTAAAACTGATATGTAATTTATAATTAAGTTATATATATATATATATATATAAAGTTGTAATAATCGCAATTATAAAATATATAAGAATACATATATTATATAAATGGTCTTTTTTAACACGACGATATTTTAGCAAAAAGTTAATACAATATATTATGTTGCCAAATAATATCGTTACTTTTTTCACTTGAGAAAACGCGCAACAAGTAAGCGATGAAATATATCAAGTCTATTACGTTCCAAACATGGCCGTCTGATTTCCGAAACTTGTTCCGAAGACGCGAAGATTGCAGTGCAATCATGAATAGGAGATCGAAAGCGACATTATAATCAAAACTGACATCACCATCGACAATAATCATTACAAAAAACAATAAATACAAAAAATGTACCTGAATATAATAATTATCCAGTTCCTTTGAAGCCGCGAGATTTGCACACTTTCGTAGACAACTCGTGCGCGACTCAACTGAACGTAACGCCATTCGCGGTCACGTGATCATCTCGCGAGAATCGAATCGATTATTCACAATCGATAACACGGTGCAATCGCTTCTTGTCGATCAGCTAAATGGTGCGGGGTACCGGTGTACCACGTGCATATATTAGAACGCGAAACGTAAGTTTCTCTCATTGTGTCTTCTTCTGCACTACACGCATCGTTTGAGCCAACCGTATATATCAGCACTATGGCCAAGCCTCCGTACAAAGTCGGTGAGTACAAAGAAACAAGTATAACGTATGTTTGAAATAACACAAATAACGACACAATGCTTCGGAACAAAGCGAAATACTCGTCGTTGTGAAATGATTTAATTTCTGCGAACACGAGTAAAATGTCGTTTGATGTATAATTTCGCGCATTTGTGCAATAAACCACATTCTATATAGTTTAAAATTATAATCATATGTATATATAAGTGTATATATAATTTGTTTAGATAAATAAATGAAATTATTTGCGAAGAAACGTTATTATATCTGATAATGTCAACGCATTTTTTTAAACAGCCGACTTGTCGCTGGCAGACTGGGGTCGCAAAGAGATCACCCTGGCGGAAAACGAGATGCCGGGACTGATGGCGATCAGAAAGAAATACGGAACATCAAAAGTACTGAAGGGTGCGCGGATTGCCGGCTGTCTTCATATGACTGTGCAAACCGCAGTGCTAATCGAAACTCTGGTGGAACTCGGTGCTGAAGTAAATAACAAGCTAATAAGTCTAATTTTACGTATCTCTCGCCGATATCAGGCGTGACAATCTGTTGTAAAAAGCTCTCTTTGCTAAATATGTTTTGCACAAGAGTTGTAGATAATGTTTCCATTGTGACATTTGTCATGTGTATTGAACCTGAAATATTACAATATGAAAAACATGTTTACATCTCAAAAGAATTTCTCAATAATATTATTCGCAGTTTTGCTTTGTATAATCAACACAAAACCTTTTTATAATATGTAAAATATTGTACAAAATATACATCAATTCCTTAAAAATAATTTACTATGTATGAAAAAAACTTAAAAGTATTATTTTAAAAACATTTTGTTTCAGTATGCGATTAATTTGCATCTAAAATTCCTACAAAATTCTCATGGATTGTAGGTGCAGTGGTCGTCCTGCAATATATTTAGCACGCAGGATCACGCAGCGGCAGCTATAGCAAAGGCCGGGGTGCCAGTGTACGCGTGGAAAGGTGAGACCGAAAAGGAGTATATTTGGTGTATCGAGAAGACGCTCGTCTTCCAAGACGGTAAGCCGCTCAATCTGATCCTCGACGATGGTGGCGACTTGACTAATCTCGTGCACACTAAGTACCCGCAGTATCTGGAAGAATGTCGTGGAATATCCGAGGAAACCACAACCGGAGTGCACAATCTCTACCGTATGCTGAAAGAAGGTACGCTCAAGGTGCCGGCGATTAATGTCAACGATTCCGTGACAAAGGTTTGTGCATTTATATCATTGGGCTTAGAGCTCTAAAATACAGACTTGACCGTCTGACTCGATAGAAATAGACCAGAAAATAAACTGTTAAAGAACAGCTTGAACAAAATCGTCAGAGTCATCGTTCGCGTCACTTGAGATAATAAATATGATTACGCAAGAAAAACGTGACAAAACAGATAAACAGAGATATATAATTGGTCATTTAAAACTTGCTTTTCTGACGCAATAATATTATTTCTGAGAAATAGGGGTATTCTACAATTGAAATGGAAAATAAAGGTTTATTGAATCAATAAAATTGTTGAACTAGAAACAGTTAACCAGAACTCAATCAAAAAAGAAATTAACTCACTTGTTACTTTGATCCGGCAGAGCAAATTCGACAACTTGTATGGATGCAGAGAGTCGCTGATAGACGGTATCAAGAGGGCAACCGATATCATGATCGCCGGAAAGGTGTGTGTGGTCGCCGGATACGGAGACGTCGGTAAGGGATGCGCGCAGAGCCTTCGAGCCCTAGGAGGTCGCGTTATCATCACGGAAATCGATCCTATTAACGCGCTGCAGGCAGCCATGGAAGGATACGAAGTATAATACATCTACAATTTTTTGATTGTAGTTATATTAAACAATGTAAAATTAAAATTAATTTCAATCGTCTTTCAAACATAATTAAATGAGTTAGAAATTTCATCAAGATTAATTAATAGCCCCAACTTTCAGGTAACGACAATGGAGGAAGCGTCTACGAAGGGACAGATATATGTGACAACTACAGGCTGTAAAGGCATCATAGTGGCCCGCCACTTCGCCTGCATGCCAAATGATGCAATCGTCTGCAACATCGGACACTTTGACTGCGAGATCGATGTCGCGTGGCTGGAAAAGAACGCCGTGGAAAAGACAAATATAAAGCCGCAAGTGGACAGATACCGTTTAGAAAACGGCAGGTGTGTATGTGTGCGAGATTGCAAAATTTCAAAGGAATTGTTTCGCGACTTGTGTATCGTATTATATTTATTTATTTTTTTAGACATATTATTCTTCTCGCGCAAGGTCGTTTGGTAAACTTGGGTTGTGCGACAGGACACTCAAGCTTTGTTATGAGCAATTCGTTTACAAATCAGGTTCTCGCGCAGATCGAACTCTGGACAAAATCAGATCAGTATCCGATTGGCGTGCATATGCTGCCAAAGAAGCTGGACGAAGAAGTTGCGGCATTGCATCTAGATCATCTGGGTGTAAAATTGACAAAACTGACCGACGAACAGGCCAAATATCTGGACATACCTGTGGAAGGACCCTATAAACCCGATCATTACCGATACTAGTACTTTATGTTCAAGGAACCAATTATAAAACAGTGCGCTATAAATAAACACAGTTTATAAATAAATTTGTTCTTTAATAGCGACAACTATCACAGATCGTTATGTACAATTCTACATACATTACTTCTTTATATTTTAAATAGCATTGAATTTTCGTGCAGGCACTGACAGCCGCAACCCGTCGGACACACTGTCTCTTTGGCAAACCACGCTGCTAAATGCTGAATGTGTCCGCCGTGACTACAGAACATGCAGGAATTACTCGCACCTAGAATTTTCAAATCAATTTACGAATTTCTTATATTCAAAATTACGATTTTGATGTTTGTCATCGAGTGCTAGTTGAAAAAAAGGCTACAAACCTCTGACCGTAACGTGACAAACGACACACTGGAAGCTCAATCCTTTGCAGTTTGAGCACTGCGGACCCTGGCTGATCTTGCCGCAGGATCGACACTCACACTGCAAATCGGCGCTTTTCTGCACATCGAACGGCGACGCGCTAAGATGCTTCAGAACCTGTGCCCGAGCATCCAATAATTCCCACCTGTGCAACGCTTCCGCGTACGCTTTCTTGTAGCCGTCATACACTGCCGTGTATTTTTCGTCGAGCAACCTGCGCAACATTTATTATTTCGAAATATTTTTGTACAAAATAGAAAAGACATGTAAAACGGCATTTTGAACAGCAGATTTGAAAGTGTTTTTTTTTTATTTAAGTAATTTAAATAATCGTGTTGTTCTTTAACTGTTCATACTTGGTAGGTTTTGTTGAGTCCCCGAACGTGTCTTGAATGACTTTCAAATCGTCATGCGACTCCGACCAGGAATTGGATCGATGTTGCTTCAAACTTTGGAAATTCCATCCCTCTAATGTGTCTGCGAGATGTATCGTGTGATACGGCGAACCTCCTGGCTATAAGAAAAACACATCGAACGTATAAACTAGATTGACATATGCATACATATATGTATACATACATACATACACACACATCTACACATTTTTAATTAATATACATAATACTATGCGTTAAAACTTTATATTTATACATAATTACATTTACATGAACCCTCCGTACTTAGAAAGGGTTGATGAGTTCGTTTGTTAATGAATAAAATCACTACGTATGAGCTTTCCTTAAAAATAAAAGATGAGTGTTTGTCTTGTGAGATAATCATAGCAAATTACATCGTTAATTACGGCAAACAGCACGCATTAACCACCAACTGCGATTTGCTACGAGCAATGTACGCTTCAATTTATTTTTTTGTTTTCTGTGTTTATTAATTATATCTCTCACGCAATATTAGTGCAAAAATTATCTTCTTAGAACTAAATCGGGGATAGCGAGCAAGTCTGCACGCTTGGTGGTGATAGTGACGCTTCCACTCCGATGCTGAGAGGCAATGCAAACTATTGATTTATGTAACAGAGAGAATTCTAAGTAAATCTGAAATACTCCACAACACACTTCGATAGAATTCGGAGATCTTACCTTCAACCACCATTTTCCTGTGGAAAGCCTCTATAACAAACGTAACATTATATTGTTAGCTGTGATGTATGTATAATTGAGTGACGTAAAAGATACGCTGGTACAGTACGTCATATTTTATTTGAACAGAATTAAAATAACAATCATATATTACATAACGCCGAGATATATACATATATAACATACTGCACCGATCGTATTCAAGACGTTAGACATTACACAAATCACACGAAAACTCTATGTTCCCTCGTGCATCGGAAGAAAGAGACACGTGCTGTGCATAGAAGTCTCTATCCTTAACAAATGAGGAACTCAATGCGGAAGACGAAACTGTCGTCGGCATGTAAAACGTGCTTTTTTTACACATAATTTCTCCTCTCAACTTTGTAGACAGTGTGCCACATTGTGCTAAAAGAAACGTTCACAGTACGACTGCGCGATCCGCGCATCTCGCATTTTTAATATGAAATTACATTACTTACACTGACATTCACGGATTTGCTAATTAGCCGACCGGTTTGCGCGACATCCGTGTTTTCCAAACGGTTGCTGAGAGCGCAACTTAACATTCCAGCCATTTGCACATCGGATTGATTAGCATAATGTTGTATTCTGAGCAAAAACATTAACATGTTAAATTTATCGATTGGCAAATCTGACGTGACAATCTAAACAAACTATTTTAAGCAAAATTCTTTAAGAAAATCTTTTAATTAAATCTATTAACTACTGAAAAAGCAGTTTTTCACATACTGTTTATAGTTTTAATTATTATGAAATAAATAATCAAAATAACTGCTTACTTACAAAGAATGAATTAAACTTTGGCCCCAAGGGTGTAAAGGCCACGGAGCGTCGATGTCAGGAGACAGACTTGACTGACACGAGGTCTGCTCGTTGTTAGATTGAGAGGATTGAGAGATGATCAAGCCAGCTAAACACCAAGTTTGAACTAAATCAGGTCGTTCGAGCGCAGCAGCCACGTTTGCATTATACTGACACATGGTAGGAATGTCAGTGGTATTGATCCTAAGTAAAAATAAAAGTTTTGTTTTTTTTTTTTTTTTGTTACACAATCCGCTTAATATGTACAATTACTACGCTTACGTGTACTTTTCAGCGAGTTCCTTGTTGACGTAGAACAAGGACGAAGCGTCGTATATCATGACCATGGGATGATAATTTTTGAAATACGATCGATCGTGCATTCTACTGTGCAATCCACGTCGAAGATCTTTCTGCTGAAAATTGCCACTATCACTAGTACACATTCCTGTTTATCCGATATTTATCGATTTAACTGACTTACGCGATCCTGAAAGTAATATGAGCTGATAGACACATCGTTGGTCGGTACGTAGGAACTTCGGTACATATGCATAAAAGATTCGCCGTTGCCGATACTGTTGTCCAGAGCAGACAGCGCCCTGGGTGTTGTCTCTCCTGGTTTCAACGATGACCTCCTCGCGTACGACGGACGGCCGAAGCAAACGAGCACACCTATCAAGGAAGACAAAGAATAGAACCAAGAAGAACTGTACGGCTCGCGCAGCGTCAAACAGTGTACACACCTACGGAGCAAAACTTGGCGCCGGATGTTCTAGGAAACGGTATATAAGAATCTTGATAATTCGCGCACATACTCGGCGAGCTCAAAAAGCTGCCGTTATCTTGTATGTAGTACGGTATATGATCAGTCTCGTCCACGTCCACATTGCACATCTAGAATAATTAATTAATTAACTAGATAAATAAATAAATAAAGAATTAATATGCTTACTTTCTCCAGATTGTTAATCAACTGCCGGAGACACGGTTCCAAGCAGGATCTGTTCTTCTTGACGCGGTGCTGAGCGGTCTGCGTGAGAACTTTCAGCAATTTCGTTATCATCGCGTTGTCAATTGACGTGCCGGAACAGAACTGAAACGTCGGTTGCGCGCTGTACGGATAATTCTCGGGGAAATTTACTTTTAGTATCACATTATATTTCTTTGTACTGGCGGTTATCGTGCAACTCCTTTCCGTCGCATCCATCGCGTTCACCTAAAGTCGAAAAACGCACAGTTGCGTCAGCCACTTTGTCAATTGATATTTTGTCATAAAAAATATATCTAATACAAGTAAAATAAATTTAAATCATAGTACTTCTATATTTGGTATGTTTATATTTATCAGAGAGAATTCTTGCTGTAGACTCTTTGGCTGAGTTGGGGATGAGACTTTTTTGGAATTGTCTAAAAGATTCGTGGTTTCAGATTGCGGAGCAGGTTCGTCCACTTTGGTCGTGATATAATTTATTTCAGGCTCGTTCTGAGAACTGTTGAGCTGTAGATCTTGAACGGACTGCAATGTTCCTGAAAATGTACCATGTCACTTGTGTAACAATGTGAAAAATTTTATTGCACAGAAATAATGACGATAATGAGTCGGTAATGTCACTCACTTAAATTGCTCTCTTCGGAATACTGACTATAAACTGACAAACCGTCGTCTATACCGTTGCTGCACAACTAGAAACGGTGAAAAATATTTTTATCATTAATTTTTTTAATTAACGAAAAGATATGTTCTCACCTTTCTTATGAAAGGATTGATTTTGTACGTTCTCAGGCACTGATCCTTGCACCACGTGACAAGCTCAAAGTCGTTAGTATCTACACAAGTAAATGCAAATACAATTACAGCACTGTCTTACAATAATAGATATGTATTTAATGTCATTCTCAAGACAATCTTCTCTTTCACTCTTATATTTGTATTTGTATAATAAAACTTATATTTGTATTTAAAACTTATATTTGTATAATAAAAAAGAGATTAAAAATAAACTTTAATTTAAGACTACCTTTACACTTAATCTAATCTCGATGCTATCTGCATAAGCAAATCTACTGCGTTTCCATATCTAAACATCTTCGTTTTATATCTACATATTTTTCATATCTTTTCTCTAATCTTTCTTCCGATTAAAGATTTTACTTCTCACTTATTTGCTCTCTTTCTACCCTTTTTCCTCCCTATCTTACTATGTCTTCTAGAAAGAATGTTAAGTGTGTGACAATGTACTACCTTTCAAATGCCTCCATTGAAATTCTAATACTATGTCCGTGTGACCGACAAACGTATATATTGGTGCACCAAAGTTCGGTATGTTCCATAGCAAAAGACTGTTTTCTCCTCGTCGCAAAGGTGGTACTACTATTGTCACTAATCCTTCCCCAAAGGGCTGGATAAATCAATAAGTAATACACGAGATAGACATACACAGCTTTAACGTCGTATTGAAAATTGTTACTTGAGTGTGCTTACCGTGTATCTCGCTTTCCATACTGGAGAATTTGTTCTCAAAGTGTGCTCGACGCTACGCGGATTCAGAATGTCGAATATCTTGACACTGCAGTCTTGACTCGCCGTTGCTAAATGGTTTTGTTGAAAGGGACACCAATCTAAACCGTATATCTAAAACCATCCTTGACTTTGAAACTTTCTGGTAAAGATCGCTACAACTAATATAACAAAGTTGTATACTTTTGTTAAATGGGCTGTTATGTATTGCAGAGGAATGTTTCCTTTTCGTTGATCCCATATTCTGACGTCGCCGTCGTGTGCCGTAGCCAAAATATGAGATGACAGCGGATTCCATCGTACTTGTGTCGATCCCGCTGTAACAAAAGCACAAAGATATTTCTTTTGCGCTTAAAATTAATATTTCCAAGTGATCCAAGTATATTTTAGAGTTTACCAACTGAGGACAGAGACAAACATGGCTTTCTTTGATCCCTTATATCCCAGATATGTATAAATCTATCAATACTGCAGGATGCAATAATATCTGCCTCTTTAGGATGCCAACTTAAATCACTAATTACACGTGTGTGCGCTTTTAAGCTCTGTGTGGTTTGCAATTCATATCCTCCTGCTCCATTAAGGCTCAATATCTCAATACGTGTATTACTCTAAAATAAAAAATTTATTTTACTGAGTAGATATATTTTTTATACTATAAGAGTAAAAGGAAAATTAAATTTTTTATAGAATATATTACAAAAAACATTTATCTCTGACAGTTCTTACAGAAATTGCGCATAAATGGCAATTTTGGATGTTCAGATTCCATACAGCACAGCCAACTTCATACTTGCTCTGCCGCTGGAACTTTTTCACTGTGTTTGTATCCTCATCCAAGTATTTTACTGCCAAATATCTACGTCTATACAAAGAAAATAATATAAATTAATTATTTTCTATTAAAAAAGCACATATATATATGTACAAAATTAGTTTTACACTATGCAGAAACACTAACAGTATGTATACTTTGCAATCTTCTTTTTATACAAAAACTATTAGCAAAAAATAAACTAACAAGTAAACTAACTACTTACCCAGCTAACAAAACATAATTGCCGGTAGCATCCACGGACATGGCATTGGCCTGAAGCAAAAGAAAGACATACAATCAGATGTAAATCCTCTTCATCTGTCATGTGAAACAAAGGCGAGACGTTGACATAATTCTCGAAAGATAATTTTTTTTCCGACCTGTAAATCGCGGTGCTCCGTAACGACATAATCGCCACTTCGTTTAGACATTTCGGCAGCAAAATTGTTGCACTCCTCGATGTCACATTCCGCTTTAAGGTTAGAATTGTCCTCGCGATAGACCTCGCAGTCTGCTCTGTGTGTTGCTTTTTTTTCTACTCTCCATCATTGATACATAACCACGATTACATATAACACATGTATATATGTACCGACAGAGATCATAGGCAGTAGGCACGTATATAAACACATAATATACACAAGAAAACTTTGAATGTTAATCGTTAACAACAGAAAAATCTATAATCTACCTTTCTAATCAGGTATTTTTAACGTGCGTTGTATTATTTAAAATAAAATAATGGTAAGATAAATATAAAATAAAGCATTTTATTATAAGTTAAAACAAATACATGTACGAAGCAAAATAATCGTCTTTATATTTATCACATTTTTTAAATCTTCTCTCGCGCTTTACTCAAAACCTATACATGCAGTAGTTTTATTCTACGCGCGAATAAGAGTCTAAAATGGTGAGATAAGTTAGAAGATAAAAAAAAAAAAAAAGACTTCTGGTTTCACCATACACAACACGTATAAGGTCATGTATACGTATAGCAAGTGCATTAATTATATCCAACTTTTGGTATGTTTTCAAGATTATAGCGACAGCAGTATGTACATGTGAATTAAGGCAGCTGTGTGAATATAATTTATGAATATGTTAATAAAAGTATTTTTACGAATTTTTAAATAACACAACAATTTTGTTTATACGCGTTTATAAACGGATCAGTCGTGCGTTATGAAATATCTTTATAAACTCGATTGTATATTTATTTCAAGACTCTATTAATGCATCCGACTGTACATACGCGCGCGCGCGCGCGCTATGATCGCGTCACGCACACACGCACGCTGCTGACGTAACGCGATTGGTTGGCGACTCGCGCGCCTCATCACAGCGATCGCGCGCGAACGAGACGAACGCGAAACAAGCGCGCGCGTGCGAGAAAGACGGCGACTGCGTCGTGCGGTTCCCGCGATTCTATTTCTGTCGTGCAGCGCTTGTGTGGTCACGTGTGACGTTTACATGCGTGCGCACACGTACCCAGTTGCATATGTATGCGTGTGCGCGCGCGAGTAACGCATCTGACATCGAGTCGCAATTAGTTGGTAAACTGGTCAAGCTTGCGAGTAGTAAGGTCGAGTGCAAAGAAAGAGTTTCAACGAAGAAGAAGTAGTTTCAATTGTGTTCTCGCGGGTCTTTTGGCGAGTAAAAATAATCCGATCTTTGTGATATATCTGTGCGTGTGATTCGAGACATTCGAGCAGTGACAACAATGTCCGTGATTATGGATTGTTTTCATCAGTAGCGGGCGCTCTGCGGCGTTGAAGTTTCTCGTCTCCTTCTCTTGCGTTCCTTCTTGCACTGTGCGAAGCGAGTCTCCTTTTCTCCCGCTGAGAAAACAGTGTGTTGTCTCTCGAGCACCTCATTGTTAGCAGAGCAGAGCGGAGTGTCATCTTGTCTGTGTATGTTCTGTACGCGGCGTATACGCGTTTTTTTCGCGCAATCTTCGCCCGAAGAGACGATACAGCTTTTCGGGAGCCAGTCAAAGTAAGATAGATAGATAGATAGATAGAGAGAGAGAGAGAGAGAGAGATCGAAAAAAAGAGGCCAGCGCCCCTTTGTTTTCCAGAGTTTCATCGCATTTCCTCTTTGTGTGGTGTCACGTTTCTCGCTCTCTCCAATCTTCTCCGTGTGTAGGTGTCTTTTTTTCTCGCTCTGTCAGCAAGCGTTGCACGAAAACAAGCGCCCACACACGACAATCCGCGTCTGACAAGTGAATCTAATCTCGCGCTCTCCGTCGTCGCATATAAAAACTCAAACACTCTCCCCTCATAATAATCCTTAACCAGCTATCTGTAATGTGCAAGTACAGCGAAGAAGCCGCGAAGATCATTACGTCAACGATTAATCTCGTGCACTCAAAGAGGAAAGGAATTTTCATACACATAAAAGAGATGCCCAACGACCTGATAAGTCTTCGAAGTCAAAGAAGCTTCTTAACGTTTCGCTCGTACTGAACGAGAGACCTCAAGATTGTAAAGACAAAAATTTCAAGTAACAACGTCACCGATCTGAGGAGAAACAGATCGAGAATTTTGCTCGAAAGGCATAAGTGAGCGACCAGTGCTCCAAGGCCGCGGGAATGTCAACACTGTAAAAGTTAGGACCTGGAGGAAAGCCTTGTCGAGAGGAAGCTTGCACGAGAAAAACAACAGTTTTTTCAGTCAAGAGCAGAGGATCTTATACGAATTTCGTAAGGAGAGAGATTGTGTTAACTGTCATCAGGATGAAGCTGCTAGAGAATACACGTTTCGAAGCTATAAACAGTGCCTTGTCCATCAAGACCGGAGACAGCAAGATACTTGGCAGGTAAAATGAGATAGAAGGTGAATGAATTAGAAAATGCCTATCTCAAAATTTTGACGCTTTCATTGTTGCAGGATTGAGAGTTATTCCTGCAAAATGGCAGGCAACGACAAGCAGATGTACAAGCGATTCAATTCAGAGGAGGGAGTCACGCCACATGATCTACAAGCATTGTCACCACCCCAGACATCAGGAACATCTCCGGCACAAGGATATTTGAGGTGTGAGCCATCTCTTAGGTTCTTGATGACATAATAAAATGAAATATATTCTCCAAGTATTTTTTTATGAGCAAGTAAATATGCTGATAATAAGGTATAAGACTGAGACATTACGATCTTTTGAGATTATGAGAACATTTAAACAGTTTTTTCATCAAACGTCTACATCATTGAATTTTATCTTAGAAAAGTTAGGACTTTTAGATAGCACGTGATTTTAATGATAAGCACTAATGCTTGCACAATGTTAATGCTTCTTATACGCAGCCTTCTCCACACTTAACACATTTTGCTTCTTTTGTCATAGTCGTAGCGTTTCTGGAGATGAAGAAGGTTTTCTCTGTGACACGATCAGCAGGAAGACATTGTTTTATTTGATTGCTACGTTAAACGCAGCCTTTAATCCAGATTATGATTTTTCAAATGCCAAGAGCCACGAGTTCAGCAAAGAGCCGAGCCTAAATTGTGTGATGAGTTCGATTAACCACAAACTCAGTGCCACCGCGGGCGATCATTACCGTTCGTTGCAGACTGCTCTCTGGGCGGCTGTTGATGACGAGATAACGCTCCAGGAATGTGATATCTATAGGTAGACATCTGATTGTTTATTGACACCTTGATACAAGAATAAATAAAACACTGCGTCGGAATAGAAAGTACAACGTTAGATCAGTTAAATTTGTTTTGCGTTAAGCGGAAACGTACAGGATTAGATAAAACAACGAAATAATTTCGAAATATCTTGCGCAGTTATCACCCGGATTTTGCATCAGATCCGTTCGGCGAAGACGGCTGTCTGTGGTCTTTCAATTATTTCTTCTACAACAAGAAGAAGAAGCGCATCGTATTTTTCACATGCAGAGCGATAAAGTAAGTCTTCTAAGGAAAAAGAGAAAAGATCCCAAGAAAGTCTGTTATTAACTCGGCGTTTAATTAAATTCTTTGCTTTGTTTCACAGTCCTCTTTACGTTCTGGATTCTGGAGTTGGTAGTGACTTTGCTATGGATGAAGACGACGAAGATTAAAATGATTAATCATCTGAAAAACGCGCACGTGTATGCGTGTATACACACTTTATACACACTAACACACAATACATGTTTGCAATCCTTATAAGTTCATATTTTTTCTTTAATATAATTGGTTGTTTATTTTCGACTGCATTGTTTAACGTCGAGTTCAACACGTTGGTGACGCGCAAAAATACACACTAATATGTTATTGTTACAGTCAAATAATTGAGCCGCGCAAAATTGCTGTTCGCATAAAACAAAATTTAATCCGTAATTGTTTCCTCTTTTCTAACACAGAGCACATAAAATTAAGTAGCAGCCTCTGTCGAATATCTTAAGATATAGAGATAATAACAGTTTAAGTAAACGCGGTTTTGTGTCTATTCGAAATGCGACTGCATTTCTTCACCACAATGACAACGTAGCGTGCTTTCTAGCAAAAATGTTTCTAGCAAAATTTAATCTCTATTCTGGTTTTCGTAACATGGCATCGAGTTTCATATATGCTGCTTTTCAATTTTGTTTTTTTGTTACTAATCACGCTCGCTAACACAAGTTTTTCCGTTTTTATTTATCAAGACATTTCAGAACCTCGCTGTAGATTTATTCACGAGTTTTCCAAATTTCTCCTTCACATGCCCGATCAAGCATGTGCGATCTTGCAGATTTCTGACAATTTATTAATCGTTCAAATTAAAAGTTCTAGAGCATAAATACCAGAGGATTAAGAGATTTTTCGTAGCTCGCGCAAAAGCGATGTTAAATATCTTTTACTGAGATCTAACAAGAAAAATAATTTTGTCTTTTAAAAAGTGTTGTGTATACATATATATATATATATATATATATATATATATATGTATGTATACATTCACACATACACGTATATGTAGTATATCTCTTATATAATGAAAAAAAAAATCTTATACCTTAGAGCAAACATTATAGAATGAAAATTCTTCTGTCTGTTTGTAAAACACGATTACATTACATTATATTGTCGATAGACATATTGGATGTATATTTTCAAGGTAAAGAATATTGTATGGAATAAAAACCGTCATTTAAACAAACATTCTTGATTTCCTGTTCCCACCAATAGTTTAAACATTGGAGTCGAATTGGAAACATGATCGTCACGTGATTGATCGTTCGAACAAAATATATCGATTGTCGCAAAATATCGCACGTTTTAGGGAGTTTGTTCTGTACACTCGTGCCGACAATTGTCGGTTTGGCGCGTGTTGTTGCGCGCAACTATTTTGTGATAAGAAATTGCTGCGCGCGACGACACATATCGAATCGATATTTATTGACAAGAGTGTACGAGCCCCTGCTGACTGTGTATCCACGTTTCGTTTGGGACGCGTATGTACAGACTCGTACAGTTTTGTGGATATCCGTACGAACAATGTGGCATTTTTGTATTGTCTGTTTATTTTCATGTAATTGAGTCACCAAACAAATAAACTTTTGTGTCTACGATGACAGAGGAGGTGCTGAAGGAGTTAGAAAGCGCGGCACAGATCGTGTTGGTGAGTGGAACTTGAGTAATTTTTGACGCTGATCGTCACAACTCGCGCACAGTTGTAGATTTAATACACCACATATTTGAAATCGATAGAGAAATAGAATAGAACTTGCTGAGATTTTGAAAAAAAAACTCATGTTACGTACGTAAAGTCGATATTCGTCAGCAAAGAACAATCCACGTTGAAAAATTATTTACGTGTATAAGATTATGAGGTTAAGATAATTGTGATCCACGCAGATTTTACTTTGTATTTTACGATTTGAGAAATTTTCTTCTTTTATGTAGAAAGAAAACAAAGTGAAACGTTATCGACAAATTAAGATACAACAAAATGATGATAATAACGTGGCATTGTTGTGTCTTATCAAGCGAGACAAAACAAAATTTTCACGACTGCACTTACATGTTACATAATTGTTTATAATTTCATAAAAATATAAATTTTGCGTTTTACAATAAGAGACGAAATCTGATGATTGTTAAAGCGACATACTTATGTATATTTGTTTTGTAAAAATGCACACACATATTGAGAAAGATGTAAACTTTGTTAAACAGCAGTATTAATAATGAAAGAAACTTTTAAGAAACATCGGTGTATCATTATTTAAAAAAAATTGAAATAAAAACAATACAAGAAAAAGATTTACATCATGTCTAGCTTTTCCAGGTTTATATATCGATATTATCACTGCGTTTTTATGTTATCTTCAGGCACCTCCAAATTTAATTTCCCAAGAACAACGTCAGTCTGCGGAAGCTGTTTTTCTGAAGTTTCGTGAAACAAAGTCACCTTATCAGCTATGTAAACAAATTTTAGAATCAAGTACTGTAGATTATATATTATTTGAAACAGTTGGACTATTAAAGACAGCTCTGATACAAGAATGGAACGTGTTATCAGAGTTTGATGTCTCTTCATGGAGACAATATTTGTTACATTATGTTATAAGTAAACCTACTTTGGCGCCATATGTTAGAGCAAGAATACTCCAAGTTATAGCAATAATTATAAAGAGAGTTAGCGTAAATGACTTAGGACGTGAGAGAAGACAAATATTAGATGAAATTGAATCTTTAATTAGATATGAATCTCTACCGAAAGTAAGTACATTGACGTAATAACAGCAACAAAAGACAAAACGACTTATTGTCTTATCACATTTGCAGAGAATACTGGGATGCAATATCATATCTGCAATATTGCAAGAATATGCAACAACCATCAAATCTTCCGATGTAGGTTTGACATGGGAGGTTCATTTTAAAGAGAAAAGACTGTTTGAAGTAAATGATATGAAAAGAATTTTCAAAGTTTGCATCGAAGTACTTAGTGAATTACAAAAAACTGATTTTGATGAGGCAGCATTATCCCTTGTAAAGCCGTTACTTACTATTGTAGAAAGCATACTTGTTTGGGGATATGTTTATGCAAATTATATCCTTTTTATAATAATATAGTTAGAACTAAAGTTTATGTTGTAAATACGTATGTATATTGATGTGTATATTGATATGTACACACATACCTTAACTCCGTTGCACTGCCAAAAAGATTACTAAGCCTGTGCGAAGTCTACGAATCTGGAAATAATCCTCCTTTGCGATTAAGTCCACAATGGCAGGATGTAATATTGGACCCAGCAGTTTTGGACTTATTTTTTACACTGTACTGGAAAGTGCGTAACAATCCGCAGTTGGCACACCATGCCATAAATTGTCTAGGACAGTTGGCGAGTTTACATGGCAAAATTTTAAGCACGGATCAAATAAAACTGGAATATCTGACAAACTACTTGCAGAGATTTTTGAAGCTCATAGCCTGTATTGAAATTAGTGATCAAGAAGCAATCGGAATCACTAACATTATTAGGAAGATCCATGCCTTCTATCACAGTTCCTTGAGTTCTCTGTCTCAAGATTTGTTGAAGTCATTTTTAGAACAACTGACGAGATTAACATGCATGTTTATAGAAGGTGCTGCACGCGAAGAATCGGTATGTAGCGTTATTATCTTCCTGCTTCTTTGTTACAATGAGTTATTATTTGCACGGAAATTTATAAAAATATCATAAAGTGTTTCATATAACACAATAGGAATCACAATAGGGATCACAATAGGAATATATATAGGAATATATATGCTTCATAATAACTTGCAGTTGAGTGCTGACGATTGCTTGTACCTGGAAGCTGTAGACCGTATATTTGATACATGGTTATGTATTTTGACTTCGACGCATACATTTCCGCCGGAATTTTGTAAGCAAAGTTCCGTTCAGATATTTAATACATATGTTCGATGTCACTTATCACCTCCGGAAGGTTTAAGAAGTTTCGGCAGCAAACCTCTTACCGAAGAAATAGTAGATATGGAAGAGGATGATAAAGTTAAGTTTAAAGATCAGTTACAAATAATTGGTAAGTGAAATTAAAAAGCGTAAAAAACTGAATAAGAGATTTATATTAAGCTATCTGTTGTAATGTAATCTCAAATGCACTTTTAGGAACTTTTGGCAGACAAGTAGCGCATCACACTTTACCTTTATTAACACAATTGCTCGAAAATCGAATAGATATATTACGTGACAAATTGAACATAGTGGTGGGACAAAATGAATCTCGGCCTGCGTGTATGGACGATTTGTATGAGGACTTGCATTGGTTGATCTTAATAACGGGACATGTTCTTTGCATGGAAGCAGATGGTGAAACAGCATTAATACCCATGGAAATTATCCGATGCAGTATGGAGCAGGTCTATATAAAAAAAATAAAATAAAATAAGTTTTGTATGAACTTAAAAAGAAAAATAGTAAATTTTTCTTGTATGTTTTTTCTTTTAGTCTCGAGAGGGAAATGTCGACATGAGTCATACTCTAGAGGTTCTAATGTCCTCGCAAAACATTCAATCAAATATAAGTTTCACAGACTCCGTCGATCGTGTTATTCGACTGATTACAAATATTTTACGCCTGTGTGCCATCGAGAAAACCGCTATATCTATGCATCTCGAAAGCATACTCAGTCCCGAAGTGAGCAGCACGATAATATGGTTTTTGCGTAGATGGTCGCAAAGTTATCTATTACCGAATGAGGTTTATTATTCCGAAATAAGCACCACGCTTTTGCAAGCTTTCGGAGAGGACAGCCCCACCGCATTGTGGACTATGAATTTGCTTCTAGACAAGCTTATTTGCAACATTAACGCGTTCAAAAGCGAACCGGCGTTAATTAAAGAAACCATTGAATTATTAATAACCCTCGTCGAGACGCCGAAAAAGTAAGTGTAGTAACAAAATACAATGACAGTATTGATATCTTATAAAAATAAAAATTATATTTGAACAAATTATTTATTTTAGAGCCTCTTATTTACTGAAGTCCGAACAATTTACCTGTATTCTTCAGTTGGCTATAAAAGGACAGTACGATTTGCCGCAGGTTATAAAAAGAGGCTTGATGCATGTGGTGGTGCAAATCGGATCTGTGGTCTTGGGAACAGATACGGAAGAATACTATTGGTCGCAAACTCTAGAAGCTTGGAAGAACAAATGTCTACAGTTGACTGCTAATGATAACTTTGAATCGTCTTGCCATCAAGAAGAAATTAAAGTTCAAGTTATAGATATATTGGAATCCTTTATAGGTAATTTTTTAGACATGTATATATATGTATATATGTATATATTAATGTATCTATTTTTAAAATAAAATGTCTTACTGTCACACACAGGATTGATCCAAGGCGTAGTAGCTTCATCTATGGAAGGACCAGTGTTTCGATATACTTCTTCAGTATTACAGATGCTACCGATGTTCATGAAGTGTTACCGTAATTATCAAGACGTGGTACAGTTGATATTAGAACTTCTGTGTGAATACACAAAAAGAATTCTATTCTTCTTATCGAGAGTAAGTCGAATAAGAAAAAGTTTTTATGTAATTTATTAATATTTCTATGCGATCTTAAATCTCTCGACGTTCATCGTCCAAGATAAACTGCAGCGAGTATTCGGCATATTTGAATAGACAACATTTTATTTTTAGGTCAATAGTTGTCTCGTGTACGAAGTCTGCTTGCAAACGATAAAGAGTTATGCTCGGTTCAATTGGCTTACCACGGACTCGACCGCGGAAGAAGATAGTTTCCAAGATATTATACTACTTATGCAATTACTTACAAATTTGTTAAGTAAAGATATATGCAATTTTGACCAGGAAGATTCGTTTCCTTCTATTGAACCTGCCGTTGTTTTCTTGGATGGTTTAGAAATCATCATGCCCATGATAACGACGGATTTGTTGAAGTTCCCGACGTTGTGCTCGAAGTAAGTCAGATCATCGACGCGATATATAATTATGAAACTACACTGTGAACGTAACGTAATGTGTTTTAATGTGTTGTAAATTTGCATGGTATAATCATTCAAATAATCAATGACTAAACCCGCATATTTTACACAATAATTATAAATATATTTTCTTACAATGTAGTTTTATTGATATTCGTATCTTTGTAAAATTATATTCTATTTTTTATAGATATTTTAAAATGATAGCATTCGCGTGTGACATGTGTCCCCAAAACGTCTGTAGCTTAAATCTCAAGCTGTTACAACCACTTTTGGCGTCAGTCGAATTAGGCGTTTACTCTTTCGGTTATGACGCGGCTGTTATGTCTTGTGATATAATTCAAGCTTTAGTCCAGCACATTTTTAATCAAAAAGACCAACCGCGCGACGAAATGATGGCGCCTTTTATAAATGTGAGTTTTCTTTAGCAATATTCGAACATATTTGTGCGTTTTTATGTGAGTTTTCAAGATATTGAAACATGAAATGTGTCTTTCAGGTATTGATAAGCCTGATTTTGTCGCATCAAATGGATTCGGACCTACTGACGAACGTCAGTACATCTCTTTACTATCTCATATGTTGTTATCCGAGAAAGTACCAGCAAGTCGTGCAAGAAATTTTATCCACGCAGACTGATCAAGACGTGGCGCAAAGATTAGCAAGCGCGTTCACGGCACTAACCGAAAACGTAGAACTGAATACCGCACGTCCTCAGAGATTAAAATTTAAAGAGAATTTACAGCAATTTATCATAAATGTACAAGGATTTTTACTGGTTAAGTAAAAAACCTGTAAATAAAGAGAAAAAATCAAATATATATGTACTAAAGATTTATTTTGATTGAAATTGTAAACACGCGTACGGAGAGAGATATTATTCCGAGACTTATATATATATATATATATATATATATATAATATATATATACACACACACACACACACACATATATATATATATAATATATATATATATACACACACATATATATATATCGACTCATTTCTGTGTAATTACACGCATATAGGTATAATATGCATACATTGCTGTAAGAAAGAACTTGTATATTAAGCACATAAGCTTTTTATTGACCGATTTATAATACGTTACCACTTACAATGAGCTCTAGCGAAATTCGAGTTAAATCATAATGTTTATATAATAAATTGTAAGTTTAGTACAGCATATATTGATATATGGTTTTTCTTCAATAGCAAACAATTTCGAACAAAAAGTATTTTGTAATGAATGTTTAATAATTACCTTACAAACGAATACATAAAACTTACATATTTAGTACAGATTGTTTAGCCTTTCCTTAATATATCTCGCGATTGATGATCCTCAACGTTTTTTTCATAAGACGCTTAAAAGGTGTGTAACATTATTTATATATTTATATAATTTATTTATATATATATATATATATATATATACATACATATGTATGTAATGTACATATATATATATATATATATATACATACATACATATGTATGTAATGTACATATATATATATGCATATAAGCGAACATGCTTTTCACATATTTCTTTCCCATTTCATGCATCTACACATTCTCTCCTTTCCACATGCGTTCTCTTTCTCTCGCTCTCGTTTCTTTCCTTGCTCCTCTAATTCTCCTTTTTCTCAGTTTCACTCACACCTCTTATATCTCTCTATTTCGTTTTTTAATAAATTATTAGTAACAATAAATATCAATTCTTTCTAACGACATAAATAAAACATAATTTCTTCCTCGGAATATGTACGGTTTCTTCTTCTTTCTCTTTCTCTTCCCTGTCTGTCTGTCTTATATACTCTTCCTCTCACTCTTTCTTTCAGCATAATTGGTTCTCCGGTGCAGATAAGAGACGATAAAACTTAAATTCAACTTGTTATATATTTACGCGTTTATTTATTGATTTTTTTTAAATACATTTTACGGTGTCCTTAATAAAATAAACTGATGAAACTGTCAGATACTATACATGTAGTAGCTGGCAAGAAGAAATATTACTAAAAGTGAGACGTTACATTTTTTTTCTGTAAGTCATTAGAGAAGAGGGAAAGGAAAGAGGGAAATGATCTCGGAATCGAGTTATGCCAGCATATAAAAATTTCTGTGACTAGAATCAAGCGACTTAACATTTAACATTCTTTGTAGAAGCATTCATTATTCAGAGATTTCCTGTTGATGATCATAAAGAAATCTCGCTTCTTAAGGAGGAGAGAGAGAGAGAGGAATATATTTTGTGTGTGTGTGTGTGTGTTTCAGATATATATATATATATATATATATATATATATGTGTATATATATATATATATATCTCAAGATATATCGACAACCACCTCGATGAAGATTCAAAAGAGCGAACTTGAAAACTGTTCATGTATAGTAAAGAATCAACTTTTGCAGTTGCTAGACATAGATAACCATGTAATATATTAATTTTAATAGATATAATACTTTAATATAATAATCCATACAAATATGGATTTATATAATGCTTTGTTGTGCAATCCATTTTCACAATTCATCGGAATTTTATGTGAATTATATGTTTGGGGAAACCGGGAAGAGCTTATAATGCAAATAAAAAACTTGTCCTCGATAACACATATGATGTTCAATGACGAGAAATGAAACAACTGGGATCTGAGATTCGATCGGGAGTTTTATCGCATTCAGTGCGAATGAAATACATATATTACGTCACAATGTGACGTCTATGTATTCATAAAGATTAGCGTAATTTTATCTATTATTTTTGCGTACTGTAAAATACGAAGCGACAGTTCTTCCGTAGCTTCGTATCGATACGAATCTTATAATCATTATAAATCTCTTACATAATTTATTTAAGTGCTGCCTGCTTACGTGTATATTTTTTTCTTTATCTCTCTTGTGTCCTCTTTCACTCTTTATTTTATTTTCTTTCTCTCCCTCTTTCTCGCGTTTTCCCGTACACTTCTATAGACGTATCTACTGTGCATTCCTCGCCTCCCCAAAGTTTTTAGTGATCGTCTTAGGAATATGTTTATTTAGGCATAAATGCATCTTTTTCGCATAACAGCTATATTCACTAAATTACATTAACGCGTCATACGGAAATTCAAAAAGAAACAAAATAATAATTCTGCGTTTTGCGCGTATGATTTTTTCGTCTCGTCAACGTGATTCACATTTCAAGTGCACGCTCGAAATGTACGGGAGAGACGCTGAACCGAAAGATTTTCTCAATGTAATAAATATATAACGAATGCATTTATAACGTTTTCAAAAGACAAGCACCATTCTTCTTTCTTCTCTTTAGCTCACGCCTCGGGCTATCTTTTATAACGCGCCAAGGGAGAAACACTGTGTTGTGTGTGTGTGTGTAAGTAAAACATTGATATTACATGTAATCGATCGTAATTTAGTATTGGAATGATAACTTCGCCTCCGTTTGGTCAATCAAAAACTATCGGGAATCGAAAGTTACACAAGTGTTGAGACTGTAAGGCCGAGTGTGACCAACTCAGCATTTTCTCAGACGCCGTCGCTATTGCACTCGTTATCCCGGCCACAGTGTCAGCCACTCACTTGGTCTGATTGTTTTGTTCTAACGGCGGTGTCAGAGAGATCGTCGTGCTGTTGTTCAGATTTGACGTAGCCGGACTTTTGCGCGCAAGTTTCGACCTACGACGGTAACAAAAACATCAATTATTTTATTTATACATAGTCCAGAAACAATTATTAGAATTAGTAATGTTCAACAAATTGTATAATAAACAAAATCTAAACTGATTGTTGCTATACTTGCCTAATTTGACCAGCTAAAAGAGGATTGATCGCATACAGCCAATCGTAGACTTCTTTGTCGCCTAAAGTTTGCAGTAGATATCCTCGGTGCTTAGTAACGACGCTACGTACATAAAATATTTTAGAATATATCAAAATAGATTTTATATCACAAATATATCTTTTTGTTATCTAATTCTACTTCTTCGCTTGCAAACACGATTACCTGAATGTATTCGGCACTTTCACCATGGCTAGCTGATCTTCGGAATACTCAACTTGAGCTGTAGCCAAATTGATAAGTGCCCTTTCAACGGGGTCTTTTTCTTCTCGGAAAATAAGAACATACGGTCGGCGAACAGCCTAAGAAATAGTAAAAAAAAAAAGAAGTGCAAATTGTTAAATAAAATTTTAGACACACAAAAAAGAAATAGGATTATATGTAAAAATTAAATGACAATAAACGTACCACCCAGCGTTTCTTCCAACCGTTGGTTTTGTGTTCGAGAACGTTCAAGTAACCTTTCCGGGCGATCACCGGACTGATGCGTATTTCCTCGACTTCCGGCACGTAGAGCACCAGGTTCTCTTTCGACGGCGAGGACGATCCGAGCGGTGGTGGCACGACAGTGCAGCTCTGATTCGCCGACTCGCTCGCCAGTATGCTCTCCTGGAGCTCTTGAAGTCTAGCCCTCTCCGGCGAGCTCAACCTAAGGAGGCACGACTTAGACTTGCTCCATACTACTATACCAGCAGCCTGCAAGTAACACTCCGGCATAACCCTGACCACGAGCCAATTGTGCTGGCGGTTGTCTTTGATGTGTCGAGAAATACGAATCTCGACCATCGCATGTTGAAGCAAATGCAAAAGCAGATGCCTCGGAAGTTGAGATCGCTTGAAAGAAATGCGATAATGGCATGTCTAGCCAAGCTAGGAAAATGTAAGTGAAACTAGCATATTAAGAAAATAATTTTTTTAAATTACTTCAACTCACTTTGACAATATCTATGAAAATATCTACTTATTTATATGCATTCAAGTGTAAGATAAAATTACACTGGCATATAAAAAACAATTTAATAATAAACAAACCAATTGTCTTCGAATATTATCCTTTATAACTGTCGGATATTTTGGTCTAAAGAGAAACGCAATAAAAATCGCGACGAAGCAAAGCATTGACAACCGCTACTAGCAGGAGCAGTCACAGGCATGCAGGGAGGGTTACCTGCTCTAAGAAATGGTTAGCTCTCGCATATACTGACTCTTGAGATGAGGACGATATAACCGAGGACATCATAGACGCGGACAAATCGGTTATGGTGTCTTCACCGGGCGAGACGTCGGAAAGCAATATCGGCTCTTTACTCGGTATTCGTCCTTGAATGAGCTTAATGTACTTGGTCGCCAGTTCACGCTCTCTCTCGGTCATTTCCCAGGGTTCGTAAACGTCTTTGCTGGTCGAGCGTTTCAGCTTCACCGGACTGGCATGTGGCTCGTTCGTGGCTTTTGCCACCATGTTACACACATCCTGTATCAAAGTATCACTGAATTTGAGAAACTATATGCAAAAATTTAAGATATTCTCAACTAGATAACTACAAATACGTTGATTGTCTTCCAATCCTAACAGCAGACAATATACTTGCCTTTTCGGTTTTTGTAAAATCGTACAAAGGTTTATTGCAGAACGGTACTTTGTCGATACCAAGCTTCTCCCTCAATAACAACGTGTGCCGTACTCTCTCTACCTCTTCGAGTCTCGTCAATTTCTCGAGCTCCCATTGATGATCAAATATCAGACTGTCTCCGCGCGGTCTCCATCCGTGTAAATTTTCTTCGCCTCTGACGTATGTCGAGCTCGTATCTAAGACGCGGCGTTGACGTCTTTGAACTCCTGTAAACAAGTAGGGACGGAAAAGGAATCGAAAAAATAGGAAAAAGTATGAATAAATGTATAAAATAGCTATTATTAAAGAAAGTTTTTAAAGAATTCAGTTTTTCTTACACTAATGAATGTATGGTAAGAATAAAGAATAGGGAATATTATTATAAATCAATACTATCTCGGAATTGGAAAAGTTCAATTGTGTAGGTAATCTAATAATAATTTAACAAAAAATTGCATCATTTTGTAACACGTTACATACGATTTATATAGAAATGTAAAAATGTGTCAAAGTTGCAGAAGAAACAATGCAAAATTTAAAGCGAAATCTGCCACAATTTTCTTTCGATGAGGCATTATGATGACGCGCGGGACTACACTATGGTTAGACATAACAAACCTGGGCTACCTGCTTCCGAAGAACGGCGAAGTACTAATTCGTAGACACCGCTGAGTCGATTTGCCTCCTGATTACGATAACTGCCACTGAACAGATGCTTAAACGAGCGTGGCCCGACTCTCGCATCTCTTCCATAGATGATCATACTTAGATCTTTCGTAATAATTGCGGGTCTTCCGCAATTCTCCAGCTGATAAACATTAATATAAAAATGAGTTATAAGTTTTCTAAAATACATTTATAAACTCCAAATGCGATATCGCATCACATGCATTACGTACCTCAAGATATGCGGAAATGGTCATGAATATCTGTTCGCCGTACGACGTGACCCGATTGAGCAAAGCCGAGTTGTGCAGAGAGCTGTCCCAAGCCGCCTCGAATCTGAACATGGTCCGATCGTCGCCGGGAACTTCGAGGTATTCACCCGGAAACAGACCTAACGAAAGTACCGACGAGTCATTGTCCTCTTCCTCGGGTTCCGGAGTGTTCCGAATGCGGCCGACCACGAGCTCGCGCACGTCCTTCCATCTCAGCTCAGAAGCCGGCTCATGTACGATGGTGATTCGTATACGTCGCTGTATACCCTGATGAAGTAGAAACAGTCCGCGGCATGGCAGATCGTCGCTGTGATCTACCACTGACGGCACGTACTCGCCGTTCGGTGCCAGTTCGCAAATCTCGAACCAGACGAGCACGTCGTACTTAGCGTGAACGTGGGATGTACTCGGCGACGGAAGAACGCTTCCGAATTTCGGGGAACGTACCGGTTGGCTGATCGGTATGGATGGCGGAAGCATCCTTTTCGGCGGTTGCCGCACGCTGTTATGTCAAATATGTGTTTACAAAATGTCTACATATTAAGTTATAAATCTTATTAAACAGCTTAACACTCACTATTCCAATTTCGCATCCTTGTGGAGCGGATGCTGTTGATAATGACCGAACACTTCAAAAACTATGGGTTGCGTCTTCAAGTATTCCAGAAATGATTTGGTAACTGTTACTGTAATCTGTATCAATAAATATGTGTGACACATCAATTTATAAGATCATAGCAGGTAACTTGATAAAACTTTTGTGCAAAGAGATACTTGCGTTTTGTACGTGATAAAATCCAGGTGGATTGCCTTTGCCTGTATTCTTTACCGGTTCTGTTGAGAAAGCTTCGTCATGTCGATGTAGAAAACTGAAATTTTACATAATTACAATTTTATTTAATTAAAAAATTTTACATAATTACAAAACTCACATATTACGTAAAAATAAAACCAAAATCAAATCGAGAAACAAAATGGAACACTTACTTAAATTGACAGAAAATATCAGCATATTCGGTGGAGATGCCCATAGCTTGAAGAACCGTTACCCTGAAAGTAAATTCTGCACCGGGTTGCAAGTGATCCGGCAACTCTTCCTCTTTCATGTCGCTCGAGACCGAGCTGTCACCTCGGCCGCTATCGGCATCCCCTATGTCGTCCTCGTCCTTGATGTCTTTCTGATTCACGTCGTTGTGTCCCTCGACCACGCGTTCCTCGTGCAGTATCATCTGCCGATTTTTCTCCAGAGTTTGAGCCAGAAGTGAGCTGCGCTTGTTGTGCTTATAACCGCCGAACAAGTCATCTTCGAAAGAGATTCGTGCTGATTGTCTGACGCCGCTTGAATATTCGCTGTTTTCCTCTTCTGGAAGAAGGGTTCGTTATGTACATCTTATATGGACGGAAAAGTTTTATATAAAGTCGCATGAAACATTGTAATCGCGACAGAAATACGAATTACATACCAACTACAGCTTGCACAGCGACTCGCAAATAACCCTTAACATCACCTTTCTCATTTACAATAGCTACTTTGTGAATTAACGGCACTGGATACATGAGATTGCTCAGATACACGAAAGCTCTGGAATTCGATAATAGACAATTGAGTATCAAAATCGCGTAATATCGCATCTCTTGCATTACTTTATACTTACCTGCCAACCATGCGGAACCAAGGAAATCTGTCGTAAAACGGATCGCCACCTGTAATAGATTCGATGTTGAAGTCCGGAGATGTCGGTGATAGCTCGGCTTCGTTGTGATACATCTCGCGCATCAGTTCCAGCCGTTGTCTGGAAAAATAGACAAGATCATCATCATTCATTATGATTCTCCATATGCGACAATTCTGTGTGATCATGATGTATGATTATAATTCATGTGTCATATCAATCAAAAGTATTCTGAGAAAAAATTCTTTTGCACACATAATCGTATTCGAATCTTTGCACTATTAGGTAATTGTATAACAGAAATATCGAAATATAAGTAATATAAAAAATATATTAAAGTGTGCATACGTTTTTTCAAAAAACTTCAGAATTTTACTATAGAAGTTAGAATTTTTTTCTATGTGGATACACACACACGCGCACACACACACATATATTAATCTAATATTTGATATTTGCTTATCGCACGGTTTCTCAATCGACATGTATCGCAATCTGATGAGATATACGTGCAATGACAAAATTGGAAAGCGAGATAATGAGGACACGAGTTCAGCAGAGAGTAATTGAAGAATGTGACAGTGTTTGAGACAAACGTGCATGAAATGTGAAGAAAAACATTTTTTCTCACACATTCGCACAGATATGTACAGCACAGAAATATTCACAGCAGCTGAAGCGATGCTGCTCAAAAACCAATGATATAAGTTTAATAGCAAAAGGAAGTTCTCTCTCTTTCTCATATATTCGACATCGAGATTGATTCTTACACGCTATGAGTCAGAAGTATCATGCAAATTTAATGACAAAATTCGACCGAGCTCCAAGATGCGCAAAGCTCGTTTCGTTGTGTGCTGAAGAGTGCACGAATCGTGCCATAACGAGGAAGCCTCTCAAGACAGAAGGAACAAAAATGACAAAACGCGCATACGCGGCGACGGCGGCGGTAAAATGACTTTTTTTTTTGCACAACCGGTAACAGTAATAATTATACTCCGAGAGGCTGAGCGTGAAGCGTGTGTTACTGTTACATGGATAACTGAGTAAGAAGAGAGCTTTGCGCGTTCGAGCACCAACCTCGAAGGCAAAAGATTTGCGAGCGAAAACTTGGAATTAGAGTAGACTGTAAGGCATTGGAAAATATCCTCTTTGGCCTCCGGAGTGCTGGGGCTCGAGTCCTCGTTGTATACGTGGCGCATCAGCTCCAAGCGCTGTCTATAAGTCAACATGTATTACTTTGCGTGAGTGGGCAGTGCGTCCTTTTCTTTTGCGATCTCTATCCGGATCTAACGAAAGCTGCAATTTCGCGTTCACATTTGAATAGCGATTTCACTGATACAAGTCGCGTTTACGCGAGAATCTTTTCCATCTCGCTTCCATTTTATGTGCGATATGATTGTTGTGATAAAATAAAGTACGTTTTCTTCAACACAGACAAATGTTCTTCAAACACTTGGAAAATGTATTCGTGGGTTAAACAAAACTACTTAAAATTCTATGAGAAAAATTATATTTTTTCAGAAGTAACTAAACGATAAATTGTAAACACAAACATGCCATGTACTTAATATATTGATTTTCTGATAAATATTCTCTTATTACAAAATATCATAATAAAGAAAAGATTATTTTTAATTTTCTCATATCGTGAAAAGTTTGCGTGATAATAAGTGAGTAATTATGACAAATTAGTTTTTGAAAGTATATCAAAATATATATGTTTTGTCTATACAAATCTGTTCTATCGATTAAATCGCGTGTTGTAAAAGTGGATATGTAAAAAGAACGAACCTTAGCTTGTCTAATGTCCAATAATGCGTGGCACCGTTTTTCGTGTCTTGCACCTCGACGGCGACGATTGTGCGTGGGAACGGTCTCTCATCTTCTTCTTCATCGTCCATGGCGGGTAAAAGATCCGGTGGTAGTGGTGAGTAAAGGGTATCGGTAAGTAAAGTAAATTGAAATTGGACCTAAGGAAAAAAATCAACGATAAAATTTACGGTACTGTAAAAAAATGTTTATTTCATCTCTTGAACAATATGATGCTTAACAACGCGATAAGAAGTGCTTTTTTTAATGTGTCAAACTAAGTTTGCAAAAAATTATTATTAGTAACTACTTTGTACCATTATATAAAAATATATATAAAAATTTATATATAAAAAATAAGTCATTTATATAATGATAAGTATAATATCTAACGATTTTTTAAAAATTCACGGTTTTTTCCGGTTTTTCTAATAATTTGTTATTAGATCTGAGAAAAAACTGCGCATGAATAGCGCATGAATCACGACTTATTAAACAAAAATGTTTGTTATTCCTCCCAGAATGTGCAGAAAAGTTGATTTTGAAAGCATAAAAAAACATGGGTGCAAGAAAAAAAAAACAAATGAAAAAAGCTGTGTTAAAGAGTTCCCGTTGTATATCCGCGACTATACCTTCTTTTTTAATTCAACGGATATAGCATTAGCCTCTTTAAGGAAAATCGCGTTGCCCCAAAGATCATCTCGTAAACTCGTGAATTGATGATATTTCCACTTGCGGAAGGCCCAAGCGGCCAGTTGAAACTCTCTCTCGGTCCAGTTGCTCTCTGCGTCAAACAATGGGTTGACTGAAATGCAAGCCATTATCAGGCAAAACAGTCAGAAAAGCCAAGCAGTTGGTAATCGAGTAATACCAATTATTTCCGTTAAAGAGAATGCGCTATACGATCTTATAACGGTAATATTAAGCTTTGTCATGCAAGTTAATTTTAATGTGTGTATCAATGTGTAAAAATTGATTAAGATTTAGTAAAATTTTTAGATAGAAAAAAGTGTGAAAAACATAGAAACTAACTCTCCGGTCCGGGTTCTATAAACAAATGTACATATCAAAAATGTAAAGCGCAACTGTTCCTCACACTCACCAAAAATATCTTCCTCGATATTATTGAAGTCTTCCGGCGTGTAACTGCTGTACATAGACATCGTCATACTCTGTTCCTCTACCTGTCTCTGCAACGCGTCTATTCGTGCTTCATAGCTCTATTCGTAGAGAAATTCGTAAAATGCGTAAAAACAATCGCAACAATACGGATGGAAAAAACTATTTATGTGTATTTCTATACATACCTTTCGCTGCTCCTCAAACAGCTGATCAGCTTCCTCTTTCTCTTTACGAAACTGTTCTTCCAGCACGAGCAATCGCTTTTCCATCTCAGCCTTTAGATCTATACCTTGCTTTTCCAACAACTCGACTTGCGCGAAGTCCCAATCAGCTAATGGTTCGTTGTTGCCGGGAGTTTCGGCCGGAGACCCGTTCGCTATTCGTTCACGTACTGCGAGAAAAAAAACAAAAGAATAATACATTTGTTTTCCGTCAAATGATCATGTGCGAGAATGTATTTAGATGCATACCTTGATCCGGATGATTGAATCGGAAAACGTGACTTTTTCCCAAGATAACGCGCGAACCAGTCGTCAGAATAAGCGGTTCCGTCACTTCGCGACCGTTAACATAAATCAAAGCTCCTTTCTTCGGTATGAGAGTTATAATTCCGTCGCGGTTCTCGAACACGCAGTGTTCGCTGAGTATATGCGGTCCGCACAGCTGAACGTCTTGCGGTATGTTTGCCTCCGCGCTACCAATCCGCGTGAAACCGTCCTTGATGTAATAGATTAGACATTCGGACATAAGAGGATCTTCGTTCAGATTTACCAGATGCGGCGTTTTTTTCGGAGAGAAGACGCCCACAGTGACGCCATCCTCTTTCACGGCGACTCCCATTTCGGCGAACACCGCTTCGCGCTGCAGGCGAATCGACTCGGTTCGTTTCAGCTTCTCTTCCCACGTTTCGTTCAGTTCTTAGAAACAAAACACACAACGATAAAAATAATAAATAAAAATAAAGTATAGATGACAGTATAAAAGATTAATATTGATTACTGGAGTTTATTTCTTTGTTGGATTAATTCTTCAGTTCAGTACCTGCGATTAATTTCTCAGACGCTTGCAACTGATCGACCGCCTCTTCGGCAATAGTAGATGTAGTGTGCGAAGAAATTCTTGCCCGACTTTCCTTGGTGTCTTCCTCGTTCCGCTTGTTCGTTCTGATGATTTCATCCCCTGCAAAATAAAAGCTCGTTAGAAATGAGAGAAACCGAGGTGTTCGGGACGGTCAAATCTGCGTCAATGTTGATATCGCGTGTTATATAAACACCAAAAGCCATAATTCAAAGCGGTGGATAAAGAGAAATATTTCAGAAGCTATAACACATATAGATCATCATTGTTGCCACTCGATTTTTCAAAGCGTTGGAATACTTGGGCAACAAATACACTTAGTGTCTTTTACAAAACACTGGCATGATTCAATAAAAGCATGATCTACTTGGTATATGTTTTATTCAATATTTGTTTTGTATGCACTTTTACTTCTAAATATTTATATTAACTTCGTAGATTTTTTATCGTAATTCCTTCTGATAATTTTGGATCTATTCTTGTATTTCACTCGAACTTTTTAGTTTTTTCAGAAAAATTACTAGTTGTACTGGAGACAGAAGTGCAATCGGTAGGCATTAAAAGGACAAACACGCACGTTAAAAAGAGAGAAAGACTAATTCGCGAAGCAAACATACAAAAATTATAACAAAATCGACATATATATTGTTGTTATGCGCCTGGCGGTAATATTGATGAAGCGCAGGAATGAAACAAAAACAATCAAACGTTCTACGAAAGAGGCGCAAGAGATGGATGATGCTTGTTTTTTGTACTTTCTGCTTGTACGGAGTTGTTAGCGGTTTTTTTTTATTGTTACTTACTAGGTTCTTTCTTTTCGTATGTAATTTTACCATCTGGCCCTACGTCGAGCGCAAGAGAAACAAAGAAAAAATACTGTGTGAATGTGATTGCTCGTTTGCGCGCGTTGCACAATTATACAATTAACTTGTGGCAACCAAGAATTTGCGTCTTTATAATGTACCTACGTAATGATTTTTAAATAAACAATTCTAGTGCAATCTACATACTCCATAAGTACACAAAAATCTATAATACTAATTAATAGCACAGTAGACAAAGTAAATCATATATTATCCTCAAAGCTATATCTTTAATCTAGATATTCTGTAAATTTATTAAGCACTTCTAACTGAAGAATTTATTATTAATTTATGTATCTACTTATTTCATCTTTTATACTTTATTCAGTTTATCTTTTTTTGTACGCTTTTTTAAGCAATGAAAACACTTTTTATAGTTTCTATTACAATTCTTACTAATTTCTGTAGAAGAAGAGACATCCTACCTTCTTGCACATCGATGCCTTCTTGCTTCAGTAGTTCCCGTAGTTTCTGTATCTCTTCTTTGAGTTCTCTGATAAGTCTGGCATTGGCGTCCTCGTTGACCACAGCCTTGCAAACGATTTGTTTCGCTCGGTCTGCATATCTGTGCATAAAACAAAATCAAAAGTCGTAATCGCTCCTCAAATTTATGCGGTCTCTTAAAAGCTTTGACATTAACTTCGATATAGTTGAAAAAAAGACGCAATAAAAATATGTCGAACCGTAAAGTCGAGAGTGTTTCGTCGTAATTGATGTCGGCAGGGCTGACAGCTGCGATCATGGCCGTTTTGGAGTTTCCTCCTAAATTTTCTCGCAACAACCACGTCAGAACGGAGTCTCTGTACGGTATAAAATCGGCTTTCTTCTTTTTCTTTGTTGCCTACGAAAAAAACCATATATATTTGCCAAAACATCGTTTGACGAGCATTAATTATTCTCTAAACTCTTTAATGTATCAATTTTAAGACACTTACTGCCTGATAATCCGTGACAGTGTAACAAAGGAACAAAGATAATGATATCAGTGCGTATGTGCACAATAATTTAAATATATAAAGATATTAAAACATACATAAATACACTTACAATTTCAGCCAGAGCACTGATAACTTTTCCGAGAGTTGTCAGACTTTTATTAATATTAGCTCCTTCCTTTAATCGAGTTCCTTTCGCGCCTGTCGAATCGGCTCTCTCAGAACCAGCCAGATCAACCAGCGATATTTTGCTAACTTTTTCCGTCATCAACCCAGTGGCGCTATCATGTTGCTGCTGCGTGAAGAATATTGTAAAGACTGCGTGCGATCTGCTCGACGTTTCGTTCATGTTGGTCGCTGCGACAGTCCTAAACCGATGGACGTAAATCTCTGATGACTTCACCTCACACGGACATGTCAATTTACATAGAAATAATTACAATGAAAGTTCCTTACTAACCTGGCTTTGTTACCTTCGTCTATGAGATCATGAATGTCCTCGTATGACAACACGGCCAACTTGGACAGATCTTCGACGTAAGGTCCGTAGAGAGGATGCTCTCTCACCCGTAGATTCCCCCTGTTTTTCGGGTTCAACAAATCACGCACCCTCTCGCAATAGATCTCCATGTAACTCACTTCCACCGAATACTTGAGTCGCTCGTTAGATGTGTAGCTAATTTTCCTAAACAAATCTTTACAGATTTGTGGTATTATTCCCTCCTGGCCTTCTTCTTGTTTACCCATCATGGTATAGGATTTACCGGCACCAGTTTGGCCGTATGCAAAAATGCACACGTTATAACCTGAGTAAAAGTATTTTTATATCAGTAAAAAAAAATTCAACTGATCTGTCAGTGACAGATAGTTTCACTGGGAATCAATGTCACTGAGTCGCAGCAAAAGAAATGTCTCTACCTTCGAAAGCATGTTCCAACATTTCTTCACCGATATCCTTGTAAACCATAAGTTGAGTCGAGTAATTTTCATCATTTGGCTGAAATATTTAAAAAAAAAAAAAACCCGATACAATCAATGTTTACCGAATGTGCAACAAAAAAAGATAAATATTAATTATTAGAATAAAAAATATACACACGTCCATAGAAAAGTAGGAATAGTCATAATTGAAGCTCTTGACAGCTTCTTTGCTTCCTGGTGTGGCTTTAGGATTTACTATGGCTGTAATGCAAAGATAAAAATGGATGAACTTTGTGTATGACAAGCGCTTTGAAAAGTCTTTCACTTGCGAGTCGGAAACTTACAAGTGGTACTCCCGTTCATTTCTATGATACATTGTGCCTGGCGACTGATTTCGCGATGATTGAAGGGTCGTACCCTCACCGCCACCTTAACCGACGACATCGTTTTTTGGCTTTTCTTTTAACTCAGCGTCGGATTAAATCGGCAGCGGTGCGCCGATAATTTTGTTCCGTTCGCCTCTATAACAAAATTATCATTATCATGCTGTTGTATCACAATCAGCACTTTATTAACAGTTCGCCATATAAAATTCACTATTAAGTTATGCGAATGTGCATTTTAACGAAATTCTGTACTTTTCATATAATATTCCTCGACGTATATACACATTATAAAATAAAAAAAATCCAATGACGACATACATGCGCTTTGTGAAGTCACATCAAAGAACAATGTCAGCGATTTCAAACAATGGAAAATCAATTTCCTCAAATGTACTTGCGTAATCAAATCTAATTAACTTACAGGTGTATATAGCTTAGCGCACTACTCAGCACTTGTTATTTGCGGAAAAAAATTGAATTTGCTCCTCTTGAGTGCGCGTCAGTTATTTTTACTTTTTAATTTTTATCTCGACGCAAGAAATATTAATCGTTAACATTTGCGATGTGTTATAGAATTTTACTACCTATTAATACACAAAATACAATGAATTTTGTCGAGAATTTCAATGAGACACGCATTCTACACTCACGACGATATAGACTCTCATGGAATCTACACAAGGCTCTCAGGCTTGATGTAGCACATCGTACATGAAGATGATGAAGATGATGATGATGATGAAGAAGAAGAAGAAGAAGAAAGAGCGAAAGAACACGTTCAATGCTCGTCACAGTTCTGCAAGAAAAAAAAGACACATTCCTCAATACGAAGACATCCTCGTAATTTACGTGCGAAACACCATTGCGCCGCCGAGCGACGGTGATCGATACGTCGTCCAAGTGTTTGCGATATATCCGGAACGGACGAAGTCCGGAAGGCGGGCGGAGGCGAGGAACGGCCACCGCGCACCGCGGTAGTATATATGTGGATTTTTACGATCGATCGTTCCACGTTCAAGAAGGTACGCTGCCGAGGACTTACAGCTTGCTTTTCGACGCGCCGTTCGTTTTTTTTTCTCGACGAGAGGGTGCGAGAAAAAAAGATCGCTAGCGACACAAGAGAACGAAATGACACGGAAAATCACATGCGAGTAAAAATCGCGAATTACACTTGCGTGTACTACTGTGTGTTCACGTATGGTTCACCGTGTCACTATGTCGGCCATCCGCTGAACGATCCGCGATTCGCGACACCTTCGACGGCCACGTAGGCGAGCATTATTATAACGCGTTTGTTCACCCGTGACACTTACGCGTGTTTCACCCACGCACGCGTGCGGTATCCACGGAGCGACGGCAGCTATATAACTAACTATCTTCTTGTTCTGTGTCTAATGCGAGCAAACAGAGTTCCGCTAGCGAAACCACCCCCAAAAGCTGGTGACGAGCACGCTGACGAGCGTACGAAACGCGCACGCGGGCGCCTGCGTGGTCCGTTCTCGTCTTTGTCGCGGAGACACCGAGTGATATCTGGGAGTAGGGGGATGCTTAAGTTTAGTAGGGTACTGCTGTCACTTTAGTGTCGAGCTAATGCAATTATTGATGTTTTTCGATAACTTCTCGGAAGAAGAGCTTTTAGTAGTGCATTATTTGCTTGCGCTAATTTTGAATAAATAAATAATGTAATCTCTGTATACAAAATCTCAATTAGTATGATTAATTATTGCAGACCGTTTTTATTAATATATTATCAGGCTTTTACGTTATTTTCTTCAGAAAAAAAAAACTAAATGATAACTATTGCAAAAAAAAAATACATCATTAGTTCGTTATTGATTTTATGGAATGATTTTATACAAAACAAGACGATTTGTTGCACGCGCGCTTATATACATAATCTATCAGTAAGCAACAATCTTCGTGTAGCTCTCGTATAAACTTAAACAGAAATGAATTGATATTCGACACATCATCGTCATTTTTGCTTCGTGTTCGCAATGATGGTCTCGAGAAATTTTCGTCGTTTCGCGAAACAAGAATGGTTTTAAGATCACCCTCGCAACGCGCCGATTATGTCTGATGATGAGTCATGTGGGTCAGCCCGAGGTCGATTAAATCCTCCTCGCCAGCAGCGGCGGCTTACCTTCGAGCCGAGGGTCACAACGCGATCGCGCGTCGTCACCCCTTGCGTTCTTCCAGCACGGCTCAATCACGGCTTTCGTACGACCTCTGTAACGCGCTATTTCGCAGATTCTCGAGCGGATACTACCGAGTGTACTAATGCGCGCCGTAACACCGGGAAAGGATTGGATAAATATGTAGCCGCTCGCATATACGTGTAATTACGTTACACGTGTAAGGCGCAAGAACATAGAGCGCAGAGTGGAAGAGCAAGGGAGTGCGCGCGTCGATCGACAAGACCGTGTGGTCCAGGGCCGTGTCTGGCCCGCGCGCTCTTTCTCGGTTTATGGACCAATCGCGTCGCGCCTTGGGGAAGAAAATCAATAGTCCGCGGAGGGCACACCGCGTGACGTCAGCCTTGCAACCCGACGATCGACCGATGCGACGCAGGCGGCGCCGGCCAATTTCCTAACGGTGGAGCAATCAATAAGTAAAAGATATCCGGACATATATCGGCTGTCTATGCTCTACTCGCTAGCTGCGCGCGTTTCTCGAGAAAGAAAGACGCTCCCTTTGTTTTTTCCTTCCTGTCTCTGTTGATTATGGTGTATAAAAATCATCGTCTTTTGCGCGCGGTGGCCTCCGGGGGATTGCACATATTTACGCGCTTGCGAGAAAAAGCTTGGCGCCTCTACTCCTCGTCTCACCCTGCCTTGTCTCGTCGACCGTCTCGGTGCTCCTGAGAGATCAAAAAAATTTTTAATTATGGAGAAATTTTGAATTTTAAAGTAATATCTTGCGTCGTTAATTCAAATAAATACATTTCGGATACTTATTGGTGTCATCAGATATGATCTTTTCATCTCCTAACAAGAGTAATTCTAAAAACTTTTTAACAAAATTAAGTTATTGCATTTATATCGACATTTGTACGCGTATCAACTTCTTCCTTCGTTTTTTAAATACATCTTCGACGAACTAAATCGTTAATCCCTGCCATTTCATTTTAACAGTCAGTTCAAAGAAACGGAACGTCTATAATGACTTTTGATGTGCGTTGGAAGCGTAGGAGTCGTAATGTTGTTGGGATAAGGTATTCCTTCTCGAGAGCTCAACAAAAATGACGAGGGCAGATTGATCGCAAATTGATGTCTCCGAACACGTTTCCGAACGCAAATTTCACGTCAATTGCTCGTTAACGAAGATGTTAAGTGCTCTTATTGATTATCCAATTTAACACAACTAAATAAAATTGAGAAGATACAGTGTGCGACATTCGTAATCAGACCAATCTATAAATGGAATCAGATTTATAATTCAACAGTACACATTCACCGCAAATTCTCGTTTTTCAAAAAGAAGAGACCTTCCATTTTATGTTAAAAATCTGAGAAAATATAAAATACAAATTAGATCGAAATAAATGAAAAGTTCTTACAATTATGTTTTTTTTTTAAATTAAAAACTCCTAGATTGCATTATTTGTACATACATGTATTAATACATTTCCGAATTTTTGCTCACGCGAATTCGAGTTCAAACACAAAGAAACAAACACGGACTCTCGGTATTTACATCGAAATTGAGACTAAAAATCGCCTATTTTTCATGTTCTCTTCGAAACGACAAACAAAACGCTCCATGTTCTCGATGTTCGCTTCGAAATGACAAGTATGAAGAGAAAACGAGATAGACATTGATTGGTGTACTTAAACGACGCGTTTAAACTAATGATCGTTTTACCGCGGTGTCAGTGCGGCACACAACAAACATCGCACTTGTTTGAACTCGATGCGTGCGTTCGCAAAGAAAAAGACGCGCGGACGTACGGTTACGAGCAGCACCGCGCGAGACGCGAGATTTGTCGGCGCGTATATGACACTCGAGAGAAAAAAACATACACACGCACACAAATAATGAATAGTCTCTCTATATATATATATATATATATATAGTCGTAGACTCACCAGATACGTAAGCAGAAGCGTGAAAACAGCTGAGGTCCTACGGCCATACTGGGTTCTGCGAGGAAACGTTTTTTATACACAATGCGATCGAGCGTTGTACGCGCGTGCCACTCCGCGAGCGTCGTGACGCCACTCGGCGCGGTGACCCGATGCCCGATCGATTATCAAAGTCTCGCGGACTTGAAACGCCACCGCTACTTAAACCACTCCTTTGATTCGCGTTGCTCCGCGTGGCGCTGTCGCCTCGCAGTTTGTTTGTTCGCGCGGCTTCCTCGTTCTTCCGTTCTTCGGTGCAGCCGCGAAACCCTTTGTGCCTTGACCTGCTGCAATTTCGCACACGGTCTCTCCGCGCGCGGACTTGCGCTCTTCTGGCAACGAGGCGGAATAAAGATCGTGATCTTGGTCTCGCGCATGACAGATAACGCTGGCATTGTCTCCTGGGCGATGATATATCTCACTGTCATTATGAATCATCGCGAATTTATTGCCAATTTCCAAACATAACCCTTGTGCGATATACTGGCGCACTCTTGTAGCTTAGGATTCTGAGAAAGAAAAAGTTCAAAAAAAAAAAGTGTAATGCGATATGCTGCGTGAACAGAAAAAATATGAAAGTGAGCCAGAACGTGGTCTCATTCTGTAAGAGGTGATTTTGTCATACATCTTTTACTTATATATATTTAATCATACAAATATTATAATCTAGAAATAAAAAGCACATAATCACAGTACAGTCATCAGATGTGACACAAGCTGATGATCAAGTTTCAGTCCTAATAAAAACCACCAGTCTAAGTGATACTCGAACGCTAACTGTGTTCACACACACACAGCCGTGTGTAAATATGTTTTTATTCGTTCTCAACAGCTCGCCGCAGTTTTAAAGCGCGTATTCACATCCTTCCAGTTGACAACATCGAAGATTGCTTTTACATAATCAGGTCGCACGTTTTTGTACTGCAAGTAATAAGCATGTTCCCACACATCGATGCCAAAGAGGGGTACTAAGCCAGTCGTGGCCTGCAACGGGTCCTGATTTGCGCAAGTCGCTATTCTCAACGACTTTGATTTCTGATCATATCCGAGCCAGCCCCAGCCAGAGCCTTGGATTGCCACAGTTGCTTCCGACAGGCGTTTCTTCACTTCCTCCAGGCTACCGAAATCTTTCTCAATCTGCTTCACAAGAGCGGCTAGAAGAACAGATGCGTTTGTCAGTTTGAAAAGAGATATAGAAGTTGCTTCATCTAAAAGATATTGTGGTATAAATATTCTGCAAATTTTGAAGTAAACAGCTGTAATTTTTTGTATCGCTCGGCTCTCATTATCTCTATTACCGTCTGGGTCACCACCACTAGGAGAAAGATTGCACCAAAAGATAGAATGATTCAGATGACCACCCCCGTTAAATTTGATGGACGGCATCAGAGCGATCTGCGTATTGACATCGCCCTTCGCAACCGCCTCCTTCAGTTTTTCTTCAGCAACGTTCAGATTGTTCACGTAGGTCGCGTGATGCTTAGAATGGTGAAGCTGCATTATTTCCGCGCTTATAACCGGCTCCAGCGCCTTGTAATCGTACGGCAGGTCTGGCAGCGAATGCTTAGATCTCGCGACGACGTCCTTGCTGAGGAAAAACGTGTAGGCCAGAGTGTTTATTAGGTTTATTAGGTTAGAAATTACATAATATATACAAGAACACAAAGTTGCGAGTAAAATTGTGTTACTTACACATGTTTTGCATTGGAAATCAGAACACGCCTTGCAGCGAACATGATCGACGTGAAAGAATTACGAAGATTTGTACAAATTTTGTTTTCAAAAGTCAACAACTTCTGTGAAAGAAGGGAGACGTAGATTCGACCTTGGTTGTACTCCCGATTCTACTCAAAAACGTCAATGCGCACGTGAAATATATGTGTGTGATAATCTTCGTACTCTAAGGAACCATGGAAATCTCCCGAGGTTGCAATTCTATTCGACTGCACATGCGCAGAGACATTCTCGCGAATTTAATCGGAGGATCAAAAATAGGAAACTAAACAATTCAGAATCCAAAAATACATAGGATAAATAAACTTGATTAAGCACAAAATAAATTAAAATAGAAAGGAAGTGGCCAATAACGTACTTTGATGTTGAATAAGTTTCTTTAATAACTGCTTGTCCTCGGCAAAGATCAGCAATTTACAACTCTGTGTAGATACATCTGTAACGGTAAAAATGTAAACTAATTTTTTTTCCGGACACACATCTACATTACATAAAAGAATAGACAGTATATGTATGTGTACATTTGAATTTCGTCGAGCTGTTATCAAAATGCAAGAATGCTTGTTCGAATTATTTAAATTTGAAGAGAACACTCATACCTTGTTTCCAAAACGTGCGTAAGATCAATTATTTGTTTATATAGTTCACAAATTATTAAAGAGAGATTAGTATCACGATATTTTTCTAAGAATATCTGACAAATAAGCAATTAACTTGGAAATATATTGCGCGCTATTTGCAACATTTCAATGTATTTTTACGTATATTTCTTTTCGTCAGCACAAACGCGCCGAAAACGCAAAACCGTTTTTCTAGTTTAGGAGTTCACACAAAAACGAAGTTATGCATCAGAATTTACAGAGATCAGTCTACAAAATATTATTTTATTCTATAATAAAATAGTCGATATTCACAGTCAAATCTTATATTTGAGATCGTCTTAAGTTTATCTTCAATAGATGCTTTATAGCCAACAAAGTGGCCATTGTAAGATAAACTTAAGATGTTAGATATAAGATCAGACTATGAATATCGACTATGAGTGAAATAATTTTATTTTGTCTAGGTATTCGATAAAAGGAAGAAATAAAACACGTCGCGCGCGCGTGAAATACGTTTTCTTACGCTAATGTAGAAATACATATGTATAACACTGTTAATTTTTACGTATTTAGTCGCGCGAAAAGTCTAGATGTGATGTGCCTTCGTGTACATGCATATACACGTCAGATGCGTGCGTACCTGTGCGCACAAACGCACATCCGAAGATATTAAGATTTATTTATTTACATATGCGATTACACAAGTATTTGTGATTAATTCTTGACAATACTCTTTTCTCTGCTCGTTCAGTTTACTTAACGAAAACTCTTGTCGATTTATATATATATGTATATAAATGAAATATTTCAGTATGTTCTGATCCTTTTTACATTTTTTAGCATTTGACTATTTTATATATACATATATGTATGTATATTGCAGAACTGTATTATATTGTAGAACTAAAAATCTACTCACATTTTTGTCTGATATAATTTCTGCAATTTACGTGACTTGATCGTACCAAGTAACGTCACAGATAAAGATGAATTATATAAATTTCACAATCTGAATTATATAAATTTCACAATCTGAATTATATAAATTTCACAATCTGATTTATATAAATTTCACAATATATCTGCGCGATGATTATCGAGAATATTTACAAAGTATTTGTCATTTCAAATACCAATCGTTCGTCATTCGAAATTATCACCGATACAGGTACTGAAATTATATCTCTTTGTATTTATTGTTCATTTATACGACCGATATCCGGTCCATTGTTTTCGATTAGGACTTTCGAGTATTTGGAACATTCTATAGTTGAGAGAGAATATTCGCGTCAGTATTTAAATATTCCATTACTCGAATCGTTTGTCGAACGAACAAGTATTTGAAACTCTTCCAGATCGAAAAATTCAGTACCGGATAACAATCGAGTATTAAAACTGTATCGCAACGTTTTATCACGCGTGATCAGTGTCATAGAAAAGAAAAATGAAATACTATTTATTCCGGATCACTCTGCAGAGTCTCGCCGTTGGTTAAAACTAACGCGTCGTCGTCTGCTTCGTTATAATCGAGAGAAAGTATGCTTTCTCTTCGTTTCTTCTTGTGCGTCCTTTCATCATCACTACTGGCCGCACTTTTCTCCCGTTTTGTCCTGTCCCTATTCCGCGTGGTTCGCGCTATCACCTCCTCTCCGTTCGATTTACCACTATTTCGGTGATTCTTATTCCTCAACGTTCGTTTGTTTCGACTTTCCTCGTGCTCTTCTTCTTTGTCACTGAGTTCCTCGTTCTCGACCTTAATAATTAACGCCGCGGAATCGCTAGAACTCTCGTCATTATGATCGGTCTGATTAAGTTTTCTGTCCGCACGTTCTGTTCTTTCGGCACTCATAAGCTCACTGGTGGGCGACGTTAACGGTGGAGTTCTTACACCTTTGCACATACCACTGTCCTCCAGCTTCGGTGGTTTCGTATCTGACAAGGTGGTATCTTCCGGCTCATCTTTTTTGATAGGTGGTGTGTGCGGCGATAAACCATTCGACATATTATTTTCGTTTGTGTTTGCTTTCAACGTAGCGTTCTCCTGCTGCAACAACGTGACAGACTCCCGAGCTTTGCGCAGTTCTTGTTGTAAGAAGTAAATAGTGCTCTGCATACCCTCCACATCTTCGTCCAAATCTTGCAGAAATTCATCTAATTCTGCAAATATGAAACAAAAAATGAACATTGGCCGTACGATTGTGTTGATATGATATTTAAGGCTCGGTCGTTCCTTTAATGATTTCTTGTTTAATGATTTTGAGTGCAATACCGAGAACAAACATTTTTGTGTGTATATATAAGCAAAAAAAATAAAGATGTTTTTGTTAAATACGATACCTGATTGTGATTTCTTTACTTCTTCGCTAAACTTTTTCTGTAGAGCGAGTTCACCTTCCAACTTGGCAATACGTCCACTGGCAATCATACGACCAAGTTCTTCATTTTCTTGATATAACAATCTACATTTTGCCATTAATCTTTTCCCTGTATTGCTGTAAGTAAATATATAATTAATATTTTTAATTGTAATAACTCTCATTAACACATAAAAAAGAGAATTACCTGTCTGGTGTAAATTTCCAAGCGCTTAGTTCATTCTGCGTCTCTTCTAATTTACTTTTAGTTGTTATTAACTCTTGCCTTAATTTCTGTATCAATATATTAACAGCCGGATCTAATAAAGCAGATCTTAATGCTGCTGCGGACGGAGCTTGGGTGGCTTTCATTTCATTTATTTGATTCTGAACAGAAAAAAAGTAAAATTCCTACTTTTTAATAGAAGTTTTACACACAAATGAATTTTATACATATATATATATATATTTTTTTTATATACATAAAATACATATATATATATATACACATATAAAAGTGTATATTTAAACTTTTAATGTATTCTATGTGTATGAGAATATTATATTATATTACTGAGTATGTGAATACATACAATGTATTCTTGCAATTCCTGTTCTTTAGAAGCAAGTCTCCTCACTAAAATCTTCTCCCTGTGAGATGCTTCTACATATTGTTGCCTATATTTGTTTTCGGATTCTCTCAATGAAGCTAGTTCACCTACAAAGGAACAGCCTATAAACTTCTTTACTTCCGGAAATTCAACGTTCAAATGAAATCTACATGTGTTTGTACAACTGTAGTACAATGATTGAGTTTTACATATGTCATATATACGTAAAACGTATGTAGATATGTAGACAAAATTCATGACTATATCTCTATACACACACATTTGCGTGAAACGCATATGTATATAAATGTCTGTGTACTTTCTTTTCCGGAAATATTATTCTTATATATATTTCTAGAAAATTATATTTGTAAAATAATGTGAGTTATAATATTATAGTAGTAATTACAGTGGATTATTCTTTATATATATATATATATTAAAGAAATATAAAACATGTATAAGCACATCTGAAGTTTTTTTTTCAATTTCTAAAAGTTGATTTACTTTCTTTTTTTTATCTACAGTAAATGCATCAGTTTATTATCTTGAAATTCTTTATAAATTAATGGATCAAATTTTCTGTACAATTAGAGTATAAGAATTATATCAATTCACACAAGTATAAGAAATACAAAAATTAAACTTTATTTTATCCTAAATATGATCGAATTAAGAAATATAATTAAGAAAATGTGTGCTTATTAATCCCACTGTAATTTTTATAACTAGTGTATTTGCACGTATTTGTGTTGTATATATTTGCATATAAAAGATTTCTCTTTTATAAGTATATATATGTAAATATTATTTATATATATATATATATATATACTTGTACAAATTAAAACAATTATTAATGCTTTTATAATTTTTTGGCACATATTTTATAAAATATAGAAAAATGCAAAGTCATCACTTATGGAGTGGTTGAAGTTTTTACAAATATATGTGATCAATGTTTTATGATGTCACATATATTTTGTGTTTACCTGATAAATTTCAAATGCATGTAAATAAACAATTATACTTTTATAAATCTATGACAATGACGGCCTGACAATTGACATTGCTGATTAACGCATACTTTGATTTTGCAGTCGTTGCGATGTGCCATTTGAGATTCTCTGTACTTCCACCAAGACCAAGAGTGGATGTTACTTTTCTTCCACAAGAATCACAAGTGTGTACTTGTTGCAGGTACAGATGATAGAGTAACGAGATGCTGGCCAGGTATAATGCACAGGTTTATGCTTTTGTAATTTTTCATATCTGACATCCGGATATTACGGTGCAGGTATAAACACATGCATAGGTTGCGCATTCATAGTGATAATATGTAGAGGGACGATTGTAGGTCTAGGAATACAATTAATTAAAACTTGCATTATTTTATCATGGACAGACTTAAGGAACAAAAATAATATGTAACAATATATACTGATTTTTTGGAAGGTGAAGGAACAAATTGGCGGAATTAAGCAATGTAGGGATCCACTTGATAACGGTGAATAGAGTTGTGTACTTCACCAAGATTTAAATTTGCACACCTCATGTGCAGTACTTCGCAGACCAAAGGACGACACGGATTTACTCTTATTACTTCTTTGAGTCTTAAATTCAGCATTATTTCGAAACTTCTGTTTCTCATCTTTATTCGTGTCTAGTAAAACTTCGAGCTTTTTGTATTACACACGCGTACACATATGCACATACATACACACTGTCTTGCATTTTAGATTTGTATAAAGTATTGCACTGCAGATATATATGTACGCGATACACTGCACAGACACTTGTAAAATGATATTCTAAGCAAGACAGTTGTGTCTTTTCATATTTTATATTAACAGCAAACACATTTTTTGCAGAAAAACTCTTTTGATGCCTCTTGATACACATTAACACTTGAGATTTTTCAGCCATTTTCACTTTATCGGTAAACTATGCTCTTTATATGACAACAATACAAACTACTCACATGACAAATTTGGGCCTTAGATATATATAGATATATCTTCATTTTGTGTGCATATATGTATATATATACATATATGCATACACTCCACATATATGCTCACGAATAAAAATTTTCGTTATTTTGTCACTGTACATACATCAATCTTTGACTCAATTTAATAAGCCGCACTACACATCACAAATGTTTTGTGAAATTAATATATATATCGTCATGTCACTTTACAGTATATTTTATATCCTAATCTATCTAAATGTACTTTTGTAAATACAATTGAAATATTTTTAGCATAGTACATTACTCTAAATTCTCTCATGGAGTAAATTAAGCTTTACTTTCATGTCTACAAAGTAAAGTACTTATTTATTACAGATCTTGTTCCCTTGTAACATATTTAATCCTAATAAGTACTTAGCTTCATATACTCTAATCCTAAACACTGCTTTAATCCTAAGCTTAGCGTCCCTATAAGAGTCTTGTTTCTTAGAAAAGACCATTTTTGTGGCATTTGATTAATTCATTTTAAGATATGTGGCGAGTGAAGTAAATCTCACTCAAGTGATCTCAGTACCTTCCTGAGCTGCCGTTTGAGCTTCAAGACACTCCACATACAAGTCCTGTTCATGCCATTTGATCGCCAGCTCGTCCTTAGTCAAACTGTCCAACTGTTGTTGCGTTAGCTTCACACGTCTCGGTTGTCTAGGCGAATGTGGACTGCTGGCCTTTCCACCGCTGCTGCTCTGGGGACTCCTTGGCGAGGACGGTCCAGTCGATTTAACTTCATTGCATTCATCTGCCATTTCACTACCAGGCTGTTGGGTGGCACGTTAAATTGCAGAAGCCTGTATCCAAGTACCAAATTTTCTGCTCATCAATTCTCACCCAATGTCAATAGGTGTTACTGGCTGTATACTTTAACGCGCACGATAAGAGACTGACCTATACAAAAAAGAGACACAAGATATATACAGCACGTAAGTATACATATGTATGTATGCGTATATGTTATGCATTTTGATATTTTTTTACTACATATTACAAACATAAAATTACCAAAAAATACAGAACTTACATATAAAATTCAAAAATTTTTTTAAACATCTTTTTAAACAGATTACAATACATATACATGTATATACATATACACATCACACTTTTCTACGAGAATATCGAATTTTGCTTGATCGATATGTGTGCTATAAAAATACGTTACACAATATGTGCGTACGGCACGGCTATACTATAAAGTGACAAAGTTGGCGCAAAATTCCGAAAAAGTAAGAGCCGCACACATTGGCGAAATCTGCCGCTACACAAGCAGGAAAACGAAAACTGAATTTGCCGTCGCTTCAAGCAGGCGTATCGACGCCATTACGTCGACATGCCTGCCACGATGGAACACGCACTCGGACCACTCGCTTTGTCGCTCTTGCTGTCGTTACTTCTCCGTCTTGTTTTTTCTTCCTTCTTAACTTCAACGAAATTATGCGATAATGCGTAAATCGTCCTCGACTCGTACAAATTCGAGAAATTGGCTCACAATGGAATTACATTGCAACTATTGTAATTGGGCCGTACATACATAGATGTGATTTTACGAAAACATCATGTCAATATTTTTTCTGTCATAAAACTCATTATTTACCTTGATCGATTATAAGGGGCTAAGATATCATTCCAGAATGCTGCATTCGTTATCAGGAGATGGTCAAAATGGATAAAACATTGCACGCGCGAAAAAGCGAAATAAACGCGCTAAATAAGTACACCGTGCGTGCGGTGATAAACTTCACTCGATTTGATCAAATAGAGCGAGAGCCGATTATAACGTGGAGCGTGCAGTGTGTACAAATTGTCGCAACTACACGCACGAATTTAGCTGATTCGTACAGTTCGCGGAAAGTTTCCGTTGCAAACACTCAAATACGGCGACAAGTCCCAAACCGCAGAAACCTCGACACGCTGAAACTAATCGTAAATGAAGACAATCACCTTGCGTCTTTCGCGCCATCAAAGAAAGGAATTGAAATACGAGAGGTAAATGAGATACATAGAGCCGCCTATCGGATTTAAGGCGAAGTTTGGATTGGCACTTAACTTTAAGCTCGCATCAGATGACTACTTTGAGATTGGATCAAAATTTGACCAATCCGACCAAATTTCACTAAATATAATATTAGTTTTCTTTATTCTGATTAGGTACATTCAAATCCAACATCAATCATTTGTGTACGTGCTCTTACCATTGCGGTGCTTTTGGTGCTGGCCGACTCGAGTTTGCATTGCAGTCGGTAATATCGATGATGCATGTACAGCACAGAGTAAAACTTATAGGGGGGCGTACACACCGACAACCACTCAGGGATACGACTACGTAGTTGCTAATGTGCACCACCGTGAATCATAGCGCTGGCGTACACGACGAAAAAGATATCAGCTAAACTAAGGCCGTGGCCGCTCTCAGTTTTCTGTATCTACTTCAAGTTCTTTAGAGGTGCGCTTTGCCGCGCGTGTCTATTTCGATTTTCGAAATATCGTGTACTTTGATGCACTGAGGCCAGCAGGTAGGTTTTATAAAATACCATGGCGCGATTTTAGGATTAATTAAAAATTAGAATTAATTAATCATATTGGTCACTTCGATCCATCGATTATTTAATTTCATGCTGCGATAGTCATTTTGCAGTTTTGACACGTAATATTCAAGTAAAATTCATTAAAAAATGTCTAAAATATAAAAAAAACACAAAATTTAACAAAATTTAGTTAAGTTATAAAGTTATATTAGATCACAGATGTAATATTCTCTACAAGCAAGATGCATTGTAAAAGTTTGCTTGTAAAATAAAATTTAGAAAAGCTCAGGGTTTTCTATGTGTGTCAAGAAAGCAAACAAGGTCAATATATACCTTTAATATGTGTTGAAAATATTCTGTTTTATTAGTAAATATTTATGTATTTGAAATATATATGGTAGCAAGTAAGATACATATATATTAAAATATGTATGATACTTCTTACAAATTACAAATGGAAAAATTTTATTTTATTTTTTACGTAGATGGATGAGAATAATGAGCCAATTTCAAATACGACTAGTGATAAAAATAATAATAAGCAATTTTCTAACATGATTGTTGATTCAACTGTTGAAAATAGTATGACTGAGAAATCAGATTTTGATTTATTGAGTACACCTTCACAACTAACATCTGCTTTTATAAATAAAGAATATTCTCCGTCATCAGCATCAATATCTGTAGAACATCGTTATCAGTTGGTCGGCAATATCAACGTTGTCAAACAATTGTATAAATTCTCATAAAATCTTCGTTGTTTTTATCTTTTATAACTTTACAATATGATTTTATGTTAATTTTTCATATATATATACTTTTGTTACAACAAAATGAACAATTTGTAGGGACGTCAACCAAGATGTGCTTTGCATCTGTTATACGGAAACATATGACTTCTTGGTAGCAGGACTATCAGATGGAACCTTAAGATTCTATGAAGATGACTCGAGAGAACACACAATGACTTTATGCGATATGGAAATAATGCAAAATCCGGCTCCGGTCACAGCTGTTAAACATCGACCAGCGCGTAAAACACATCCAATCACGTGGACTGTAACAGCAACTTGTTAGTATAATGTTATCAAAAATCGCAAAAATTTTTAAATGGTCTTAAGACGTTTTTAAAAACTCTAAAAGTTTGTAGCAAATTTTATTTACGCAGATGCCAACGGTTGTGTCAAATGTTGGCATTATCCAACTGAGCAATGCATTTACACGATACGAGAAAACCGACAAGTGCTTGGTTTAGCTTTTCATCCTGCAATACCAAAATTTGTTACTGTTGGAGACAACGCGAACCTATGCTTATACGACGAAGAAACAAAGACACGGGAAAGGATATTTCACAAAAGGTGATTGTCACTCCGTCATAATATTTTTTCTCTAAAAAGTTAACGTTACGAACCTATGAAGTGATATAAGTTACTACAATGTGTCATGTACTCGTATCTAATCATACAATTTTCAAATAATAGCGAGTCGCCGGATGTCATGGACGGCCACACATCCCGAGTTTTTGGAATTTGCTTCAATCCTAAATCCGCGCACGAGCTGATAAGCGCCGGCTGGGACGATACCGTTCAGTTCTGGGACACCAGACAAGCTCACTCCCTTCGTTACATATCAGGTGTACATATGTGCGGAGATGGTCTAGATATCAGTAGAAATGGCAAAGAGGTATAATATCGAACTTGATCGTTTTCCATATTTCGTATTACTGCGCGAATATTACACGTCATTGCAAATTTATGAACCCCTATATTATCTTTCTACGCTTTTTCGTAACGTGTCTTATACTACAGACTCTTCTCCGAACAATAGATTCTTACCTGTTCCTGGCAGAAGGACAATCCTATGCAATTGTGGGACTACGGCAGCGGCAAACTGATTGCCAATTTAGAACCTGACACCTATCATTCATTGTTATACGCTGGAAAATATGTGACGAACTCGCACGTAGCATGCGGTGGCTGCGACACTGATCTTTTCAGGGTCGTCGATATGCGATTTTATTCCGTAAGTCTAGTAGCACATCTTATTGTTAATAAATCGTTGCGTTATAACGTGAGAAAAAAACTTTACGATCACGTTACACAAAGTATTTTCGAAAGAATTATGAGAATATTTGTAGGATATCCTTACTTTTTGCAAATTATAAGCTGTCAGGTCCTAATATTTTTTCAGAAGAATTGATTGTTCTTGTTTTGATAAATAGTAATCTATATATATATATATATATATATATATATATATATTTGTTTCTATAGACTATAGCTATGATCCGATACCTCAAAGGTGGCGTATATAGCTTGGATGTCGGTCCATTTAGATCAAAGGATAACAAAAAAACTAGAAGAAGTGTCCCGAGACTTGCATTTTGCGCGGGAACAAGAATTTTTGAAGTGGACACCTTTTGACTGAATATTCACAATTTCAAAATTTGATTAGTTTGATTTGCAATATTGTCCCGGTAACATTAAATCTTTAAAAATATTTAATGGATAGAATAGTGTTTTTTGTGACAACACTATAAAGATTTCTGTTTGATAATTGTGGAAAACGCGATAAGTGTCTTTATATAATGAAGTAATACATATACGCGTAGTAATGATATAACAATGTTCTCAAGCAATAAACAATGTATTTATTTAATACAAACTATAGTACAAAATTTATACAGAACAACATACGGTTTTATCATCATTTCTCATATGACATCAAGTTCTCGTATCGAGTGAACGCACACACTTAAGCAAGACGAGGGTTAAAAAACGAGGGGAGGAAGATACAAACCGAATTTTCGAAGAAGTAAGGAAGATAGGGAAAATTATTAAGACTGAGCACATCGATTTGTGACAATACGAACTTACTTTGACACGAGCAAATCCATCGGTTGGCAAGCGACTCGATGTAAAAAAAAAGATCGCGCACAAACACGTTGAGAGAAAGAAAGAGAGAGCAGAAAGCGCATCGGTTTAAGTTGCTCGCAATTATCGAAGAGAGACGGCGTGTCATTTGTTTCTCCGCATCGAGATTTTGCATTTTGCAATTTCCCTCGCAAAACCTTCGCATTGAGCGCTTCAAAACAAAAGGGCATGTCGTCTTCCGATCGCGAGATATTAGTAGAGAAAAATCTTCCTGAATATCTTCTTCGCGTATTCAATTAGATTTAAGGAGACAATAATTAATCTCTAAGTGCGATCCAACGAACTATTCGAGAGAAAAAACTACTGAATGTTCCAGCGCATTTTTCGCCCGTATCTAAAAATCTAAACGATCAACAAGCCTAATTTGGTTTTTACGAAACTTGGTTGTAGTAAAATATATTTATACACAATAATCGCGACGCGCGCGCTCTGCGAAGTGTCATTCTTTTTAGCGCAACACGGTCGCATTCATCAAGAATACATCAGAGTATAAAATTGGTCGTCAATGCGCGATAAATCCCGGAATTTGTTGTTTTTTATTTTTGTCTAAACTAAATTCTGCGATGCGATAAAAACGCGTGTGATTTACGAAAGTAAGAATGACAGAGAGTCCGTGATATGTTTAAAAAAATATTCACGCTCGATGCAATGTTCCTGGACGATCAGTAGTACCTGCATGCAACCCGTGATACCGATTCGCTGTTTTTCTCCATGTTCCTTTTTTGTTGGTTTTTAATTATTTTATTGTACTTTTCTCGATTCAACGGGAATTGACAGCAAATTTCTTGATGCACTATCATTGCCGCATCGTCAGTTATTGAAAAAGCGTTACACGATCAACCGACCTGAAGTAAGGTATTCGAGATAATCTATATAATAGTAAAGAATACAAAAAAGAGCAAATTAATAACAATTGATGAACCGGAGAGAAAAAGAGAGAGGTACCCAATTCTTGAAAAAATAATTGTACATTTTAATCCGAGATTTTTTATAAATCACAAATAAATTCCACTATTAAAAAAACGTAATCTAAAATAGATTAGAGTAGATTACAACATTCGATGATCCGTCGAATCGAAATCGAATTGTTAGAAAATTCTTATTGCAACGCATACTTTTAGGTAAAATAATATATATCTTACATACACGACTTTTCGAATAAATTTTGCATAACTCTGTGCACATGTAAAGATAATTGTACTTCAAAGATTGTACAGCACAGATGTTTAGATATCGACTAAATATTTTCTGGATATTGTACTATCCAATAAATGTTCATGAGATATTCTTGGAATATCTTGTATATTGTCGATGATAAAAAAAAGAAAAAAAAAAAAGAAAAAAAGAAAAAAAAACAAGAAAAAAGATGGATAAAAATGGCTTTCTTAGGAAACGATTCGGAAAATTATGAAATTTGGTACCTTCTTTTTTTCGATCACGCTCCTACTTGTGACAAAAAGAAAAAAAAACAAAAACACTATCGCTTAACAGAAAACACTTCGCTATGTCATATTCTCGCATACATGTGCATATCACTCTAATCACATTATCACCTATAAATTACTAGTAGTGTGACTTAATATTACATTATCTCGAGGTCTCGTCGTATTAAATTTCTGTTCCGTACGCGCTACGACAAAATCGACAAGATCGTTCACGCAGATCGGGAAAATTTATCATCTCGCAAGTATAACATACAAAACGGAAAAAAAATCATCCGACGAAGAATGAAAAAATTAAGAAAGCGAAGCAGAAGAAAGGTCACCGTGTGCCCGAGGCTCAGACCTTACATTCACAGCCTGACTGAGCACTCGGTTCTTGTTTCTTTTCTCTTTTATTTTTGTCTTTCGCGGATCACAACACAAAGGCTGTGCCCCCCCTCCCTTTCGCGTTAAGTCATCATAATATACAATATACCGTTCGATACCTTTCGACATCTAACGCACGTTTGATTCCGAGCCCAACTAAGTTTACGACAAAGTGATACAGAATTAACAATATTATTATCCTTTAGTCTTCAATATAAATTTTACGTTGACCTCCTTCTTGACGCGCAGCCTCGTAATTTGTTGCATTTCCAGCTTAAAATAATTGAACTAACGTCAAGCCAAGATATATATGTTGACGAGAAGGAACAAAGAGCGCCTATTAATCGTTTTATAGTAAAAGATATTCGAACACTTATGAAGTTATTGTCCTATAAATAATAAGTTACATTACACTGATGTAGTGACAAGATCGATTTCTTCAAACGAATATAAACGATGTTTGTCTTGTATAAGCGAATGCAGCGATGACGATTGAAGAAAACAACGATGAAAGAAAAAGAATGTTTAACTCTCGGGAAAACAAGTGCCGCGATCATCTTAGCTCGGAAACATCTTTTCATCGCCAACACGTTAGAGATCACACGATTTCATCGTCACGATGACATACCCACGTGAAACGGGTGGGTATTTTTTCTCGTTCGGATTTAGATACGCTGCGTACGCGTAGTGCCTGAGAATCCGACGTGCGCACAAAGAAGCGTCGCTACAGCTTTTACATAGTATTGTAAACCGGACTGCTGTGCCTAGGCCTGACCTGCAGCCTAGCGAGGGGATGGGTTCTGCCGTGCTGCTGTTGCTTCTTGCTAGCTGCCTTCGCCACCACGCTGGCCATAACTACGCTGGGTGACGGTACCGCCGGCGGCCTGCCGGGAGCCTCCGGTGTCTCGTTGTACAGAGGCGAGGAGTGATTGTTGATCATGATCGGCGCTGACCGTCTCGAGAACTCGGGAGCGATTTTTGATTTCGCCGGTGAATGCACCTCTATGGTGTCCCAATCCTTGTCTTTATGCGCGCGCAGCTGAATGTCTGTGGTCTTCTTGGGCTCAGGTCGTGCGACTTCATACTTTCCCACCAACACCTTGACGGAGAGATCTTCCACATTGTCTTGCGACGACGGTGCCGTCGGCAATTCGCTTTTTCTGCCTCGCTTGTTGTTGTCTTTGGTTTCACCGACGCTAGACGACGACTGGATCTTAGATTCGTTGTGTGGGATTACCGGCGACGATGGCAGACTTCTGATCTTCACGTCTCTCTTGGGTCGTGCGGGCATCGACGACACGTTCTCGCTATCGCACGCGTTCTCAGGACTCTTCTCAAGCTTGGTCGACTTTGCCTCAAATTCCTTCTTCAGATTCTTGACTATGCCGGACGTGCTGCGCGGACACTCCGCTTCCGGCGAGTCATCCACGGAGAGACAGCGCTTACTGAACACGGGCTTATTGCAGAGATTTTCCAAGACCATTTTATTGTGCTTCACGGATGGACATTGAGGAGTATTGACGACGCACGGACTGGACGTCTCGCTCTCTGATCTACAAGACCGCAGGGATAACGGTAGATCAGTCTCGGAGGACAATGAGGACGGTGCGGGAGCGCTCGTAGACAATCTTCCGAGCTGACGCATAGACGTAAGGGAGATATCAATGCTACCTACCGGGCTCGGCGAGTTTCTATTCGTATCTACTTTAAGATTATGCTCTTGAGTGGGCGACGAATCCCTCCTTCGAGGTGTCGGAGATGACATGTGCTGCAGTAATACCGGATTATACGTTTCAACCGCGGACGGCGCATCCGTTTCGCCGACCAATTCGTCGCTTTTGTCGTCCGCGACTGCCGACGTCTGCGTGCACACACGTTTCACGCCGGCTGTCGTTGTAACTTCCTCTAGCTTTTGCTTGGTGCGCTTCACCGTGCCCGGATGCCACGGAATCTCCTCCTTGTCGTATGGGAACAGTCCGCTAGAGCCAAGTAAATCGGACGGCCGCATGTCATAGGAGCCCCAGGAACTGTTCCGCGACGGTAACGTCGCCCACGAGCTGTGAACCGAATTGTTGTCCAGAACCACCGCACTGTCGTAACTGCTCCAGGAACTTTGCCGACTCGGAGATTCCCTCGTGACGGGTTCACCCCGTCGTTCCTCGCGATCAAACACACGATCTAACTGCGCGCTGAACGGATCACCGTCTTTCCTCTTTTTTCCTGTTACGTCGGAACATGTCGCGATCGCGGTTGTCGTTGTCACCGTCGCTGCAGAGGTATCCGCCGTCGCACTCGCCACATATTCACTTTGCACAATCACATTCCCGTCAGTTTTATTGTCAACACACGAATCAGCACACGCAATGTCCGCAGATGCAGTCCAGACTAGACATTCACTATTATTATCGTTGATCTCGGCGAATTCTTGATCCATATCTTTTTTCCCGTCTTTCTGCCGCTCCTCGCCGGGATCCCAAACCGTTTTCTCGGAAGGCTTATTCGCGACAGAATCGTCGGTCTCTCGACTCACCCGTTCGCAATGACCGGCCTCGACCGGCTTTGCGTTGTCCTCCATAACCGAATTCTGCGGCAGACGTTTCGCATCCGAATCGGATCCCGGTGATGACGGTTTGCTGCTGGCCGCTTCAAACTGATTGGTCAGATTCAGCACTAAGCCCTTTCTCTTCTGTCCCTGAGTTTCCAATTTATTAATCCTATTTTTTACGCTAGGAGTACCGGGACTGGGAGAAGGTAGATGCACTATTTTGTTTTGCGAAACGCTATAAGACTGTCCGTTGTCGCAGGGCATTAGAACATTGCGAGCTTCCTGTTCTATTGCCGGCTTTTGATTCGAGCCACGGAGAAGATCCTCCCGCGTAACCTCCGTACTTCCCGCTTTGTCAATGCTCTCCAGCGACTGCGACAAAGGAACTGCAACATGGCGCGAAAACGTTTTTACAAACGGCACTATTAAGTTAAAACACCGATGTATTTATAATTAACAAATTATATCTGCTTACCGGAGGGTAACATATTCTCAGCGACCTTGACATTCGGCGACCAACTCTTCGGTCTCTGACTGCTTTTCTTCAATTCCGAGCCCGAAACCTCCCGCATGTTGTTCTCCACGTTGTCCGATTTCTCCTCTTTCTTCGATTGATCCTTTGCGGACGTGGGAGATTTCAGATTCGTATCAGACTTGGACCTCTGTAGCTTCTCCTTGTTTTTCATCGCGTCCAGGATACCCTGATACGTTTCCAGTTGCAACAAGAAGCTGTTGTTTGGCTTGATGCAATTGCGCTTCTCTTTGACATGCTTCCATGCTTGCGAAAAATCCCAGTTGTAAGCCTTCATCGCGTAAGCGATAACCACGGAGGCGGAACGAGAGACCCCCATCTTGCAGTGCACCAGGACCTTGGAGCCCTCCATCTTCGCTTTAGTGATGTATTTGAACGTGTTGTCCCAGTGCTTCAGCAGGTCCGTTTTCTCGTCGTCGTACACACGCACGTTCAGATAGGTGAACATACCCGGAAAGAAGTTATCGATTTCTCGAGTAACGTTCAAGATGTGCCTCACACTATAAGTACATGATCAACAAAAAAGCTACATAAATTTCAAATAAACTACATAAATTTGATAGAACTAGTATTGTAATTAAACTCCGTTCGTAACCAGTAAATACAGAAAATTTAAGTGTTTTTCTTGACGATAAAAATCAGGACAATTAAGATATCGGTGATATGTGCAAATGTACCCATTTTTCTGAAGTTCCTCCAAATTGCTAGCGTTCCATTCGCTGCCAAGATATACGTGATCAAATATCTCGGTTGGCGCGTCCATTTGACCTAGTATCGTGAGCATCTCCTGATCGATGAACGGCTTGAATTCCCCGAGGTCCATGTCCAGATCCTCCTCGAGACGTCCTCTGATGTACTTGGAGGTGACTTCGTCAAGGTCCACGGACATCATGATTTCCTTCAGCGTCGATCGAATTACGCGCTCTGTCTCCTCTCTTTCTCTAGGCCTACGTTATAAAATGCAAACATTCTTGTTTGTACTTTATCACAACAAAACAGATAAATATACCAGCGAACGATCATTCATCGTCAAATATATATGATTACAGTATCTTTCTTTTATATTTACATAAAGTAGTAGAGAAACGTGTCGTGACAAGTGAGACATACAAAAAATCTCAGAACACATCGGTTACAATCGCAAGAATTTGTTTGCTATCGAAACAGTGATCCGGACGTGATTTAATGTCGCGAAATGATCGGTTCGACCCGAAGAGTAGGACAGACGCAGAAACTGGAAATAATTGAAGGACGGTTGTAAAGTTATACTCCACTTGCGTGCGCGCACGATCTGCGGCACAGACACCCGGAGAGTGCACACACGTATCAACAGATCACCGCCGACTCTGGCACAGTACCAAGTCAAATACACCGCCAGCTGTTTTCCGTGATAAATCGCCTTATACACTCCCGCGAATCGATCCCGCTCGAAACGTCGTTATCGGGTGTCGGGTTAATCGAATGTCCGTGAAATCTGACGAACGGAAGAAGGGTTCTTTTTCTACAAGAAGTGCAGCAGCGCTTCCGCGTGCAATTCATTATCGTAATTGTCGACTGAGAAAAGTTTTGATGAGATAGTTGTTTTCGGAAAAGAGTAAAAAGAGATAACAATCTCCGTGATAAAAGTGATCCACTTACTTAGTGCGTACGCTGTCCGGTGACGGCGGTCTTTTGGACTCCAGATTGTCCATGGCGTGCCACTCGTTGAGGCACGATCGGTCGCTTTCGATTCGTTGCTCATAGTAACTGACCCAATCGTGCGACAATCCGCCGAGAAAATAGTTTTGCTCGCGTGCCTTAGCTGATACTTTGTGCAATGTCTGCAAGGCCGACCTGAAAAACGCATAGAAGAGCAGAATATTAGAAAATGCGAGAAAAATACAAAATCGTAAAAACATATTGTATTGTAGTCTGTCGGTTTATTCGCGGACGATGATAAAATGTAAGTGACGTATCGCGTTATTTTATCTGCTTTGCCGATCGTGTCGTTAAAAGTGATTTTCCCCGATCTCGTTCGTCTGATGCGACTCCTCGACCTTATATTTACTTAGATAGATCGTGACGAGATTTGTTTCCGCGTGTTCTTGCGAAAAAGAAAATCGATTACTTTCGTTGAAGTGTCAGTTACGAAGATAAACGTGGAGCACGATTCTCGTTTGATTGTTCAAAATTTTTATTCAAACCACTCGAAATCCTTTTTTTACGATTGTTTTCATTGATTTCTCGAGTCTAAAACGCGGGAGACATTCCGACGACGACTATTTTGCGCCGAGCACGCGCCAATTTCTTGTAGTATATGGTAAATGTAAATACGCGCGGGGAATAGTTTTCCTTCCGTACCGACTCGGACCGTGATTAGATAACACCCGCTTCCGTTTTCTTGACGGTGCAAGGATTCACGTAGAATATTATCGCTCTGTGCGAGTGAGTATAATATTCCTTCAATTTAGCGTTTACAATAGCTTTGCGCAACGAGCAAAATTCTCATCGACAAGAATGAAGCGACGCTTCATGAAATAGTCTTGACGCCTATCCGTAGAGCGGAATGAGGAACGCTCTATGTATAACGCATTTAAGCATTTTACACAATGCTGCTTTTGGATCTGACAAGAGGACTGCCGATATATAGGACTGCACTTTCCGTAAAAGTGTCAGCTACTCCGACAAGCGCAAAATCGTCGAACGCAATCACCAGAATCCGACACCAGAATCCGTTGTCATATCGTCACCCTGTATACGTTTCCTCAAGGGAAGGAAGGATGAATCGCCTGGACAAGCGTCAAAACAGAAGAATGTAAGAAACGAAAAAAGAAAGTCAAAGATGGGGCGTGAGCGAACACATGCATTCGTTGCAACGAGAATCTAAATTTTCTCGCACAATATGCAAACCGCACATCAGCAAACGCATTATCAAAGAAATTTATTATTTATTACGAGCCAGTTTCCTCGACGATCATAGTATAGACTCGTCTGCGCAGTTTCTCCCCAACCTGTTCCCGAAGTAGTAGACAACGACGGCAACAGTGAAAGGAACGATGGCAACGATTATGCCGCACGACGTGCACGAGGAGACATCAACGGGTATCTGCTTAAGGCGTTAACCACCGCTCGATAGCGATCTTTTGCCGACACTCGCTCGTGCACCGCGCTCTCTGGCTGTAAATGCAGTCGGATCTTATGCAGCGGACCGTGAAAAACAATTAAATGGCGCAGCAACCGAGTCCCGCTCGTTGCACTTTTGGTTTCCATCGCTCAACTGGGTCTCAGAGAGACTTTTTTTTCTGACAACAAAGCGGAAACGGCAAACGCACATTCGTCCATTGGAAAGTTAAAGGAAGAGGAGTTTTTTTTCCAAGTTCGATTCTTGGGCAAAGTTATAGTTTTCGCAGTGACGAAAGACACAAAAGCAACGGTGTTTGGATAAGACAAACTCGAAACCTCGAAGAACGCAGCAGAAATTCAAGAGTTATCGCGAGCGACGAGTAACATGAGAAAGAAACACTGTAGCAAACAAAAATTTGTCTCTGAATTAGAATTGTACAATGTTTTAAACAGAGTTGTGTGTGACGCAAAAATAAATATAAAATATTTCTGTTGAAATTCGATGACTCTACTGGATGATTTATAGATAGCCACTAAATTTCACAGTTCGTTATGTAATAATTCGATTTTTGTAAAAATTTAATTGTAAAAGAATATAAAGAGAATCTCTCTCTGTCTCCTTTCTTCAATTTTCAATGAAAATATTTATTAATATTTATTAATATTTTATTTTGTATAAATACTGAAAAGTACAAAAAGGGCGCGTGTGTTTTGTTTGAAAGTAACATCACTTTTCGACGATCCGCAACATTCAGAAAGCGATCAATGTCACTTGTAATTTTGATGATAAATTGACGATCGATATCGGGACAACGTGAAAGCGACTTCGCACTGAAATCGCAGAGGTTTCTCTGACAAAAAGTGAAAACGCTCGAGTCGACAACCTCGGCAAAATATAAAGCAGAGAACGCGGCGCAGCTAAGTCGAACGGCACAAGCCGTCCACCGGTTAATCTGGCCGAGTATAATTGACATCTCGCACCGGTCTCTTTAGATCGGCGGTATCAATCGCGAAGAAACGCATCCGCGAGATATCGTGGTAGCGCGATCGCCCATGCGTGTCGACGTCTTCGCATGGACGGCAACAGCTGGAGCTTGTGTTGTCGAGTTTATTTTAACGAGACTTACATCTTCAAAACATCTTTCAAGCATTGTAATATTTGCAGATTGTTAAATAAAAATCAAAATAGATCAGAGTTTTTCTGTAATTAAATATTACAATTTTTTTCATAACTCTGTTCGTATCACAGATTCTCTTGTTTCTTTTAAGTTGACTACTAAGTCGTTTATTAGTTGTCATTTTTACGGTTAATTATCATTTATGTCAACTTTTTATACAATTCAATTATGTAGATTAGGCCTTGGAGAAGTACTTTTAGTCTCACTTGAATTTTTTTATAATGTAACATAGTTTTTCTCTGTATTTGTTTGGTAATTTCGATGTTGTTTGTGTGACTAATAATATTATTGTTGTTATTATTATATGTATTAGGTAATTAATATATTTATTATTATTATTATTATTATTATTATTACTATTATTATATATTATTTATATGTTATTTATATATTATTATATATATTATTATGCGAAAACATTTTAAAATCTTTCCTTCACCGAAAACGTATATTTCAAATTTATAGAGAGTAAGATAGAATTCGAGATATACTCGCAAGATAATCGCGGCATATGAGATGATCATATCGAAGACGCGGCAACCTCATCATCATAGAGCGAGGTGTCATTTCGAGTCTTCGTCATCCGGCCGAGAAAACCGGTTCCGACCGGCAATCCGAAGTTCATTGATTCTCGTTGATCCAAGAAGGCTTCCTGCCTGTCGGGATAAAAGAGACGTTCATCTTCCTTTTGGAACTGTTACCGTCCTTTAACACCACGTTTCTCTGATGACGAGTCGCAAGATGCATTTAAAGAGAGAGCGATCTATGATTAACACTTATTCGAATCGGCACTTTGCGCTAATTGGAACGTTTGATAAATCTCACGCGAGAATTTATCCATCGCGATCGAGGAGTCATGTATACTCATCGCTGGGACACTACTTGACACATACTTGAACTCCCGTCACTGCGAAACGCGACCTGGAAACCAGTCGACCTGACTTGTTTCGCCGCCGACCACCGCGAAAACCAGATCGCGGACTGTCGTCCGTGATCTGGAATAAAGTACGTGTAATTTATGCCAAGATAATATGAGAAACATTTATACGCACGTTTCGCAATTTTTTATCAAAAAACTTCAAGAAAAATTTTATTATCATTGATTGTCATACATTTTATAAACACTGTTTTTGTTACTTTTTGTGTTAAGACCAAAGATGGTCAAAAAGATCAAAACGTTCCGTTTGTTTTGAGTCATTTATTATTTCCACGTGCGTCGGTGATCCACTGGTCTCATTGGATCTTATTTGCATCAATTAAAATTCGTTTTGTCGTGTCGTTTATGTAACATAGCGAAAAAAAATATGCGAAGCGTGTGCACGCGGAAACAAAACGATATCTTGTCTACGTTGTTTGTGTACGATGGCGCGAAACCACGTGGTAAATTTCGGCAAAGTGACCACGCGTCGCGACGCGCCCATAAATGGTGCGGGCGATGGTCCATAGTCGTAACCAACCCCCACTACTGGGGGAATGTGCGTGGTGATCGAGAGCAACGAGGCTTCTCCAAAAATAGGACGACCACGACGACGAGACGTCGTCGTCGTCGTCGTCGTCGACGAATAAGAAGACTGACGATGCTTTCGCGGCGTGTTCTCGTGACTTGTGGTATAAAACACATTTCGACACATTGTCTTCCGTCGATTTTTAGTGGTCTTTTAGTCTGGCGTATTGTGTGCTTCTATTTTTAGTTTGCGAGTTTGTGGTTATCTCGTCTTTTCCTCCCGTTGTTGCTTGTAGTTCTCTACATATTATTGCTTGCGCGCAAGAGCATCGTGCGCTTCATTTGTGGGAATTATCTCTGTACGTCACGTAAATCAATTCGCGAACTAATAGCACGCCCACGAAAATTCACATCGCGTCAAAGGCGGTTTTCGCATCTATGCTACATAGGCCCGATCGCGAAGAATCGATGCGAATTTAACGTTAATGCACGTGGTAATCGGCGCGAGCGCATATATACACGCGCACATATACGGGACTATTTATAATCCAGACGGGCGTCCGAGCGCAAGACGTCCAGAAATAACAAATCTCAAGTCGTAGGTCACGCGAATAAGACAAATAAGAAGATGACGCCTACTCTTTGATAGCCATTATATACTAGTATGTGTGTTATAATTTTTTATTATTTTATTCAGATACGCGCAAGAATAAAAATTTTCTTAATTATTACAAGCACAAAAACTTTTATTTCCGAAACGTTTCACATCTCATTATACTTTAAAATTTTGTTGGAGTAATCAAATTGGTTTCCAGAACATTTTCTATGCGGGAAAGTATAGTCCATTTATATAAAACTCTTACAGAGACGGAGAGAGAGAGAGAGAGAGAAAATATATCTTACAGAATTAAAAAAATATAATAAAGACTCATCTTTAAAACACTTGAATTTTCTCAGTAATTTTTGCAATGATTTAATTTCACAAAACGACTTCCCGTCTCGTCTGTTGAAATGACTACAAAGAGAGATCGCGAGTATAATCGATCTGTGTGGGAAGAGACAGCGGCGACGTTTTCGTTCGCGCTAAAAAATCCAGCATACCGGAAGAGGCTGGGCGGCCAAGAAAGTTCCTGCCGTTCGTCCGGTTGCAAACAGGACAATTGCGATGTCGTGGCCAATTAAGCCACGACCCACGCCCGATTTTTCTTTTCAGTCGCTTTACCCGAGTTTCTTCCGCACCGATAACATCTTCGTCATCCCACCCTCGAATCATTCATCGCGGACTTTGCTGTGTTTACACATCCGATGCATGTCGCACACAGACTGATATATGTATACGAAACTTGGCACTCGACTTTTACTACAGTACCACATTTACACAAAAAAACTTTAGTATTTTATTTGTACGGGTCAATAAGTAAAAAATAGAGAAATTATTATTCATCATAACCGACTTTAAAAATCCACTTTTTTTTTTATTTTATTCAGAATTGTTCGAACTGTTCCCGTTCCGTTTTATTTTTGCACTTGATATTAAAAGCGGACACGATTAAGTTCCGTTACGCAAAGCGTAAAAAAACCGCTTCAGTGTCACAATTTTTTGCTCCATTCTTAGGCGGCCGCAAAACCAGTTTCATTTATCGAAGAGACTGCGAACTTACCACATAGCCTGAACGGAGACCGGCTTGAAGATATGTTGACGGCCGCAGACACTGACTTTGAAACCTCTGTAAAAATAGAAATCTGAATGTCAGGAAGATGACTTTTGAAAACTATAATCTATATTTGTTAAGATCATGTGAATTATCTAGTCTACAAACAAAAAAAAAACAAAAAAAAAAACAATAAATAAACTGACGCAAACAGAAAAATGATGAAATGATTACATCCGCGCAATATACGCGGTCAAAGTCGTGATTTCGAAGCTGTCGGAATAATCGTCATTTATGCTGATGAGCAAATAAACGTTGGGATCATCAGAACTTGCAACGGTAACGCAATTCCCGTGTGCCGCGGTTACGACACGGGAGAAGAAGAATCGCGCATTCAGTGCAGAGTCATTAATTACGTATTATGTAAAAAAGATCGCGCAGCGTCACGATTCGCGCGTTGCCGTAATAAAAACGTCGACAAAATGTCCGGGAAATCGCGATCATCTTTTCCCCAGAAAAGAAACGGTATATATCCGCCGCGCGTAAAGTTACATACACATATTATGCCGATCGTGGTTCGATGCACGTACTTTCTCTCATTCGCAAATACGAGATTCTAAATCAGAACGGAAAGTGGGAGTTAATTTAATATCGCGCAATTTGCACAATATCAATAAGTTTTTTTTGCAAAAATAATTTACGCAAGTTTTTCTTTTATTTGTACAACTTTCAATCTTACATAAATCGGTCGGATTATTTATCTCTGCGGATGAACGTTGAGACTACTTTGATATAATTACACAAATGCATAGGAAATTGTCAGACGTACGCGGAACAGTGCGCGATTTTAAAATTCATACTTTACGCAAGCAAATAATTTGCCATAACTTGCGGTTACATAAATAATATCAAACGACGAAAAAAAATTCATTGGACAGCGTTGCAAGCGCTAAACGCTAAGATGGTTACTTATGCAAAAGTATGTGTTCTTTGCCAATCTCGGAATTCGAGTGCGAGTTGTATATAATGTCGGGAATTTGTGCAGACCTTCGTCTCTCTTTCTCTTCTAAGGGAGAAATATAAAAGGGACGAAAAAAAAATGCAATTCTCTTCCGAAATTACTCGGACTTGGCACCGTTATCATCATGAAGTAAACGCCCTTCTCTGAGCGTTTCTCCGGCTTTCGAATCGCAATTCGCCTCTCCGGTCGATTACAGTTAACTCTACGCTACGCACATTCCACGACGAAATTTTATAAGTCCGGAGACAAGCGCCGAAAAAAAATTTGTTTCCGAGAACAAATTTCTCAACTTTCTTTAGATGTAAAATAAAATCTTCCTTTAAAAAAAAACGACATTAGAAGAGAATAATTAAGATAAGATAATTCTCTAAAGAATTTCTTTTATATTCTTAACAAGAATGTCAATCGTCTCTAGAAGTTTGTTAGTTAATTTAAAAAATATTTTTAATGCGTTTTTTATAACTATAACGATTTTTGTTTTGAATTTCTTTTTGGTAATGTGTTTCAGTGCATTAATAAAAAATGAAAAAACCTAATAAACACAATAAGACTACTATTTTAACACATTGACGTCGGAAAACGAAATCTTTTATATTAAAATTTATTCGCTGACAAGATATCTTGTTTTGAAGCAAGACTTTTCTATTTCAAATCAGTTGTTTAGAACGTTAAACTCAACAAAGTTAAGATAAGTCTAGGTCGCCGTTGGTTGACGCAACCGACCGTTGTGTTTCGTGAATCGAGACGATCGAGAAAGCGAATGACGAATCGCGATTCTAATGCCGAGTAAAGAACTCTCGCGAGTTTGCGACAGCTGTATCGAGAGAGAGAGAGAGAGAGAGAGAGAGAGAGAGAGAGAGAAAGAGAAGAAGAAGAAGAGATACAGAAGGAGAAGAGAAAGAGGAAGATGAAGCGGAGAAAAGACCGTCCGCTCCTCAAGGGTCATTGACATCGTAGGAACGCGAGCTGACCGACGTTCGCGTTCATTTTCTTTTCTTATACGCTGCGCGATTCTCTGTCTTTCTCCTTTTTCCATTTGCCACGCATTGCACGCTTTCGCTCTCTTTTTTTTCTCTGCTCATCCGTCCGTCCGTGCGTATATCCCTTTATCGCTAATTTCACGAGAGAATCCGACCGAACACACCGCCCAGTCAATGTGCTCTCACGTGAGTAGACTTTTTTGCAACGTGGAAAAGCGACAAAGTTCCGGCCTCGCCTTTCAGTCGCGCGAAAAACTCCGAGGCGCAGACCGTTTAGAAATCGTTTTGTTGTTGTCGCCACGCCGTGCCGTTAATAAGAAAATTCCACGGTCATTAAATTTGCTCTCTTTAATCTTCAGGATAATTATACTCTTTCACAACATGAGTTGTATTTTTTGCAAAATTTTATTTTAACACGGCTGATTTTGAAGACCGTTAGAATCAAAAGTGATCCCAAATCGTAGGGTCCACTTTGACGATATTGAAGACTTGAGGAGTCTCAATTGTCGCTGCGACCTACAAAGCTATTATTTGTTATATAATCGGACAAGCTATTAATCAATTTATATTTAAGTAACAACGTATCACAACAATTTTATATAATAACGGCGTGGCAATTTGCGATATCAGAATAACGTGATAACACGCAACGAGCCACGTACATACGCTGATATTTCAATCTACGACAATCCTCTGTGATTCACAATGATCGCGACAGAGAACAGACGAAGTGTTCGTCTCTCCAATTTCGCAAGTAGGTACGACCTTCAGTCGTAACCTTGGTAACTCACCTGTACTTTGTTTCTAATACGCGTGTGTGCTCCACAGAGTATAACGCGCTCCATTTCCCTATGCCCGAGAAGAGCGAGGCCACAACCTTCGCATTTATCTTTATAGACAAGGGAATTATATATTATGTTCGATATGGCGGAATAGAAATGAGCGGTCGATTCTATGCGACTTTGCAACGTGAATGCGAAGAAACTGTGCATGTGAATATATAGGTTTTTAACTAATTTTTAATTAATGATAACTTCATCCAATGTGTTTTACGAGCTACACTTTATTCCTCTTTTCGACGACAGCATTGCAACGAAGAATGAAAATAATAATAAGTCTAGTGTCTTCGGCTACATCGTATACTCGAAAAAACGAGAGAAAGGAGGAGAAAGCATATCGATACGAGTGCATTATCGACAGCATTTGTCCGTATCGGTATTTACGAGAAAAACGACGGCATGTAAGACCAAGTCTATACTTAAACTTGCGTTATTTGCGCGTAAAACGCTTATGAATATTATATTATTTTCCTTTCATTTCGTGACGCACACCTTCAACTAATTATCAATGCGACCGATTCAGAGTTTTAACGTGGCAATGAGTCACTTTACAAGCGGAGAGAATTGAGCGAGCGACTTGACGCGGCCGTTGTTAGAAAGTAACTTGCTTTGCTGAAGCACTGAAAAAATATTTGTTACACGATCGATCAATTTTCCGGATATGAAACGACGTAAAGTTACAGCTAGCAAATGCTACATTATTTTTAATTCAAAGATATCAAAAACAAAACATTGGCAACTGAAAGTCTAACACGGTTGTTATAACAAATAACAAATAATATTTAATTTAACGCACTTTGTCAATTTAATTTGCGCACTAAAACAGAAGATTCAAACATCTGCTAAAATGCAGTCAATGTAAATACTGTAAAATAATTTATTATGAACAAATATATATATTTTGCCAAGGACAAAGTTGAGACAACCTCTCGGCTGCCAATTTTGCTCGAAATAACGTTGCGTAACAATTTCTGCAATTTCTTAGCGAATCTATAATCATCGGAGAGACGTGCTAATTCGCGAAACTGATGCATTGCAAAAATATTACAGGAAGCAACCGAGATCGTGATGCATCTTGATCGGCTGAGCTAATAGTGTGCGCGCAACAAACACAAATCGCAATGAGAGAAACGGAATCGAAAAGAAGGAAATAATCGTGGTCAGGAACTTACCCATCGCCGTCAAGAGTGATGGCGGTGTCAGCCAAAACTCGCAGCACGAGACCGACGGTCGCTCTGGCGTGGCAATCGATACCGAGGAGGCAACTCTCTTCGGCGTCCTGCCTGCCCGTGCACGAGACGACGACGAGATATCGCGTCCTTCCTGGATGCACCGACTCCAGTTTCACGGCCTGAAAGCAAAACATGAGGATAAGGTCTCGGATTACTCGCGATGCCGTTTAGGACGCACTATATAATCTGTGAACGGATATGTAAGCATCGCGTTTATAAACGACGGGAAAAGAGAAAGAGAAAAAAAAAGAACTGTGCTCGAGTGTCGTTCTTTCCGTCGTCGTTTATTGATTGCAAGTCATCGGCGGCGCAATGAGATGCACGAGGTGCGTCTAAGATATAATGAAAAGTATAACAAATAAAATCTATAAATTAATAAATTAATTTCTCACTGTAATTGAAAGAAAACCATTGTGAAAAATATTCACTTTTAAATCAAAATTTTCCGCTTTAAAGGCAAAACCAATAAAATTGTAAAACATTCTTCTTGATATTTTATAATTTCACGTTATATCGATGTTTCCACAGCTCTTCAAATTTATCGATGCTGAGACGACGTTTGCACGAGTGTTTACAGGTGCACCGACCCCACAAAACACACATTTTTGCAGGATATAATGCGGCAATTAACGCTTCCGCGCTTTCCATAGAGAATTCCGACCGCGCGATAAGAGACCGGATTTTGTCGGTACGATTGCATCGCTCTTGCCACGCTCGGCAAACAATTTTTCCGCTACGCGGCTGGTAATGAGAAAAGAAGAACACGCATTATCGCGTATATACTCGCGTGCAGTGAAGCGTGACGCACTCGCAGCCGTTAATAAATGATAAGTGTATCTCTCACGTGTACAGGAGTTAATTGGGTTTAATACATCGATACCGCAAAACAAAAAACAAAACCAACCCGATATGTTTCTCTCTGAGATTTGCAGCGAAAAGAAACGTGCACATAAGTGATTCGAGTTTTCGAGCACTGTGTATACAACTTCTAACATAGAAAATTTCTCATTTCTGAAGACGGAAGCGGCTGGTTAACGGATGTGACAGATATCGCGGTCACGATTCGCCCGTTTCGAACTCGACTCGCTTGTTTCGCCGTTAATCATCGAGCGGAACCGATTTCCCGTACGCGATTAATAACACTTGTGCGATTAGCAAACGGCGACTGGTCGTTTATTCATTCGCGTCTTTGAAAAAATTCCGCAAAATCGCAAAAAAAAGCAGGAGGAAGAAGAGAGCAAAAAAGCGGCGAAAGTTCTCTCAACAGAATCGACAGAAAGGGAAAGGCGGAGAATCGCCGATATATCGCGAAACTTAACCGTCTTGGAGATATAGTGAAGATAACTATTAATTATAAACGATAATAATTAAGCAATGTTTCTCCCGCGTGTGCCGACGCGGCGCGTTTTGTCCACGAGAGATTTGAAAGTTCGACTTTCATTATGGTCGAGGCGGTTTCTTTGCGAAAAAAGAAACCGCGCATTAATTCGTGGATAAATTGCGCTTAAAAAAAAAAAAAAAAAAAAAAAAAAAAAAAGTTTTTTACACATCGGCAAGACGTAAGTAGACGACTTGCGACATTTGCCGCGGACGTATGATGCGAGCTTTAATTACCTATAGTTAACCTCAATGAATAGATAATTAGCCGATTCTTAAGAGACATATGTGTTAATTGCGACACGTTTCCTTCCGCAGCTGCGAAATTGCTACGTGTGGCAATTGCATAGAATTAAAGCGTTATCGTTACAACTGGCCACACGCATTGTTTCAAATTACGTTCGTGACGAGAGAAAGCAAATATATATAACTGTCGCGAAATTGAGAACGTCTAAATAATTCAGTCTTGTTAATTGGCACGCGTCAGCCATTTCTATATCATCATTTATTTTTGGTTGTATAATTCGAAGATCCGATTTAGGTCAGCCCGAATGTGAATGAAAATTGAAATTTATAACCGTAATCACAGCGGTAAGTAAAACTACCTCTGTGAAGCACGGTGTTAATAACGCGTTAGATAAAAAATAAGATGCATTTACGATTATATACAAAATCAATTACATAAAAAATCGATTTCCAAATTGTATCGCAAAACTTCTTGGCTCACGTTTTCTGCACGCACATGCGAATCTGTGTCAATTTCATTGCAACGAGCAGCTGACCAAAGACGACTCAGCAAGTAACGGGCTTCTGTCCATCAATCAGGTGTATATGTCATATTTGTTGATAAAAGAATTTAGAATTTACTAAGCCGAAGTGGAATTAGCGCTATTCAATTTGCTTCACTATTACAGCTGTCTTTCTTAAAATAAGTCGGAAACCGTGGAAAACCGTCTTGATGAGTGAGTCACATTAAAGAGTCGCGCCGACCGAGAAGCGTCATTCAAACTAATTTGATGTTTTTGTTCTTATCATTTTTTTTTATACAGGTTTTAACAAACGTAACCTTTTCGAAAACCAATTCTTATATGACAAATATTCAATGATAATGATAGAAAGATATAATAATGAAACCAAAATAAAAATAAAAACGACATTATAAACTCGTGATTTAAATTGTAGAGACATGTTGAAATCAATTATAAAACATTGTTTTTGTGTACGCAAAAGAAATGTTTTTCGTTTAACACAAGCTGAAATTTCAGGCGCGGACGTTCGAGATTTTTATCGAAATAATAAACATTATGAATGTTGTGAAATTATTATACTCGTGAAACGCACATCATGAAACAACTATATATTGTTGAGAAAATTTAATGGCAAAATAATAGCTCGCCATGCAACGAATTATTATTCCTCGGACGAGGTTGACAATTATACGAAGCTCTCATGACGATCAGTAACGCGCTATATCTATGACAATGTAGATTATCGTATATTTTATCGTCGAAAAGAAAAGAATTAAGGCGCTCAAGCATCGAGAACACGAGTTACTTTTATCGTCCTCGTACGATATTTATTAATGTTCTGTACTTCTTTTTTCGACGATATGAGTAATTAAGATATTTCAGTTGATATAACAACGCGAACTTTTTTTGCTTTTCTTTCAAAATTAATGAATATCTCAATAAACAAGAATTTTTTAACATGAGAAAAAGTACCGCGCTGAGAATCACTGATCTTATTGTATAGGCGATAAAAGAACGGAGCGTCCAAGAAGATCGTCGCACGTATAATTTTATTTAGGTCACGTGATACTGAAATTACAATTCGATTGCCGGTCGTCTAAGAGTTTTAATCTTTCAAAGAAGTTTCTTGGACGCCTAAACGAGATAATCGTTATCGAAAGTTGGAAAGGATTCCGAAGAGAAGGATTATAATAGCAAACAAGAGGAACAATCCAGTACATGTGCCCTCGAGGGCACAAGTCGAGTGGACAATATTATCTCTAGACGGTCATTTCTTTCGCTGCACTCGAAGAAGAAGAGAAACGCAGTTACGTTAGAAGAGAACGTGTAAATGCGTCTATTATTTTTTGCACGAGCGATCTTGAAAGAGATTAAAGCACGGAATCAACGCAAACTAGATTCTTACATTCGAGACACTTTATTGATTATATTTTATATATTTGAAAGTGATATATAACATTCCGGTTCTCTTCAGCATGTATTTCTCAGCGCGCACGTTTATGTAAATTTACACGATAAAAAATATTCCAATTAAATTACATATTAAATAATAATAATAATAATTTGTATATAATATATATAACATATTAAATAATAATATATTAAAATATTAGAATTTAAATATATATTATATCGGTAAGAGACACCGTGTTTGTTAATGTGAAAAAGCAGGTCGTTCGATTTTCAATATTCTTGTTATGAGATTCTCACGAGAGGAGACATCGCGAAAGGCCATTATCGGCACCGTGAAAGTGTTTCGCGCGATCGTGTTTCCCGATCAAGTGTTTCGTGCATTGCGCGAACTGATCACGTGTCAATGCGATCGATTCGTGCGAGTGTTAAAACGCGCGGTACAGTTGCGTCCGCGCGCAAACAAAAGCGAATCGTGCACGAAAGACGCGAAAAGAAAAAAACAAATGCGCAGTTAGTATCCGGCAATAATTCAAGTCGTAATTAGATATTAAAAGAAGATAAAAGAGCGAAAGAGAAATCAAAAGATAGATTTTATTAAAAGATAAAGAGGGGTGAGTGATGCTGCACTCATCGGTATGTATGGAAACACCGTGGCAATATCAAGATTAGAAATGAAATATATAGAGCCCAAACGAGGATAGCTGTGCGTAACATTTGCGTATCTTGCTACAAGATTTGCTGCAAACTTTACCCCGGTTAAATTCGTCGCAGTTGAAAAATATCTTATACGTAGTCGAAATTTACTTGAAGTATTTTTTTATATTTAATAAAAACTGTTACATCTTCTTATTATCTTATTATTTTTAGTTTAAATTTAAACCTAAAAAATTTGTCGAGTTTGTTTTATTAAATATAACAACTAATTTAAGCAATGTTATTATTTTCACTCTCAAATTTATACTTCAAAGAGTATCATTTATTTATTTGTACATTTTCTCAAGTTTCGAGACAAAGCCCGTTAAACTCCGTTTTGCGCTTTTGGATTTATATTCATCTATTTAAAAGACAGGATAAATATATCTTCTCCAAGCGGCCGAGAGAAGATAAGTCTTCTCAATATCTGGATGACCTTCAGGAGGTTCTGTGAGACTTTGCTGTGTGCGGTGAGAGACGATCCGTGAACGCGGTCCGTACGCAACACATACGTTCCGTTTTAATGCGTGCATTTGCACAGAGCTCTATCGATCGCAGCGGCAGCCCTTTAGTTAGAAGACGAAAAGAGACACGCCGAATGTGCGGCATTTATGAGAGATGACTCAACGAGTTACAAGGTATGCATTGTCGCGCTCTGCCACCAGGCAGAGAAAAATAAGATTTTCCTCCACTTGTGTTTCTAAATTAGAACATCGCTGCCGATCGGCGTGACATTGATCCGCGTTCGAGGTCGTTTCGTTTTGTCTACGGGAGCGTCGAGATTATAGTCGCCGCTCTGATAATCTCAAACGCACACGTTTCTGACGATTTGCACATTTCCGATTTCGCTTCTTCACATCGTATTCGAAAATGTTCCTCCAAAAAAAATACGATATCACTACGAATCTCGCAAAGAAACACGAGAAATCAATCAAGATATGCGTTCTTTCCGAGAAAAGTGTACTTTCTTTGTGGCTATTAACATTTATTTTGTCAGTCACTAACGTGAAAAATTAAACTCGCCGAAAATTACATTTCTGATAAAAGTTCATATCGAGCAAAATAATAATAAATTTTTGTCTTCTCTTTTTTTGAAACACATCGCTCGGATGACGGACAACACGCGATTCCAATTCGACGCAGAATAAACCGCAAGATAGTTCTCGGCATCTTGAAAGTACGAAAACCAGATCTTTTCTGTAAATAATCCGTTTTAAAACACACACAAACAAAGGAGGATTGATCCGTAGTTGTTCGATGTACGTGAAATGTTAGATTTTTTCCTGCCTAGATTAAACACGGGTCGATAAGTACGCAATAAGCTTATTATTGAAGAATTTCTAGTGTTAGAAACGACAGAAGGCTTGAATTATTGACTGTTAATATTTAAGGAAATCGTTCTTATATGCACAAAAAAAAAAAAACGACGAATGCCAGATTCATAGACCACCTGTCTTTAATATCTTGTTTAGTCAGTTGAATATCTTGGAGACGTGAAAGAATAAAAAGATGCGGTGAAATGTCATTGACCCTCTACTCTCTCTTGTTCAGATAGATTCTTTCTTTTGTTGTTTTCTCAAAAACAAATATCAATATAGATCTTTGGAGAGATTTAATTGTACATTAATAAATACATCTTATTCGTCAATTTACCTATGTATCTAAATAATCGGGATAACTTACAAGCTGATATATAAGCAAAAAGTTTTTATATTAGTTGTTAATGCACGTGCTTTAGTGCTTCAATTTGCACTAAAATGCACTAAGTTAATTGATCTAAAATACATGTATAAACATAATCAGTCACATGCACGTGCATCATTAGAACACGCGTGACAATGCAACAATCGATCCTGTCAGCCTTGCGACCATCCGTCGCAAAATTTAATTTGCGCAGAGAACCACCCGATAGCAGTTATTCACTTGATTCCTCTTCTCTTTAATGTCTGTCATCAGGCGAGGAATGAACGCGCCTTGCACTCTATCGCGCGCCGCGTATCTCGCTTCAAGGGAATCGAATCACATTCCGATTTGTAAAAGTCGCGCGAACAGAAAGAATATTCCAAAACTGAGTTACAATACTTTCTCATGGCGATCCGATTATCCGCAACGTTAGATTTGCGTCATCCGTTAGATTTGCGGTTTACCGCAGGCGTCCGCTCGCGTTTCCAAACGGAGCGGAGCATTCTCCTCCAGAGATGAGGAAACAGATATCTCCGATTAGTACGGAGTTTACATATACGAGAGCGCCGCGAATTTATTTTCCCAAGAGATATTTTGCATCAGACGGAAAAAAGATCCCCTGCTTTAAAAGCGCAAACATAATTAATATCCACGCTGGCAAATGTTGATTTATATATATAGGAAACGCATTCTTTTCTCTTTTTCATCGTCATGTGCTTTGCTCTTTTTCACATGGTTTTGCTCCCGATTTTGCTGCAAGTCATTTTGATTGATGCAAAAAAAATAAACAAAGATGCAATTATTGTTTATATCATTCGTAATAAGAATTTTATTAACTTCGATATTAATTCAACTGTTATCATGTCCAACGTTAAGTAAGACGATAAAAAACGAGCATGCATAATTAATTTGTCACGACAACTCACCGGAGTTTTATTGCGACTATATTTGTGCTATTGAGATAACGCTTATATATATATTTAATATATCGCGTCTATTGGTCGTTACACAATATCTTTTATCACGTGCACGGCAAGTTCCTGGGAAACCGAATAGAGTTTTATTTTTCGCACCAGTAACGCGCCAAATAGATTGTGTTTGTGTGTAGATTATGTAATGAATAAAATTGCAAAAACAAGCGCGTTATTGAAAAAGATATCTAAATTAATTCTATCTAAAATCGTTTGTATAAAAGCTTTCTCTTTTCAAAAACTAATATATTAGACACGATCGATTCAGATGACATTGTTCAATAATGATAGAATGACAAACTACAATTAAAGAAAAAAAAAGATTAAAAAGAAAAATTAAAACTGAAAAAATAAATAAAATATAAAACTGACGTTAAGACAACGGAAAATCGATAATTCTAATTTTCATTTTCTCAGCATAAAATATCGCTTTCGCGCTTGAGTGTGATTTTGTTTGACAAAGCGGAGACTTCAATATGACGCCATTTTTGTGTCGATCTTGTAAGGTTTCCTCACTCGCTGAAATTAAGATTATTATTTTTCGCCTCGCGCGATTGAGCAAAGGGAACAAAACGTGGCAATGAAATTCTAGTCTATGCTTTAGCTCATTAAGTGGCGAAAAGTTTCTGTGTAACATATATGTGCGCTTCGATATTAACCTAGAATCGCGTAATACTTGTACGTGTAGTGTATATCTCGCTTAAAATTATATTCATTATATTCCATCAGATCTCGCGCACACACAACTAAATTTGCTCGATTGCTCTATTATTTACACAGTAATCCAATAATCAATATGTTGTTCATACGCTAAACGTTTGCTGCTTGTTATTTTTTTCGTTCGTGTTTGTTTCAATCAATTTGTTCGGAATACCAGATTTTACTACAGATCTTCCTCTTTCCTCTTTTTTTGTTCTCGAAGCAATTTATTACACACATGTTTTCTATGTTTTTTTAGAAACTTTTTATTAAGCCCACGATTACTCGTGTAATCCGGATTGTTTTAAATGTACCGTGCTATTATGTCACGAAGAAAAACACGCAATGTTTGGAAATGCGTTACATATTAACAAGCATGTCATGTTGTAAGTAACAATCGTGATTTTTGTTTTTTTTTCTCAGCGTAAAAAAACGAAACTCGTTGAGTTTCCTAGTGTCCCTCTATTTCGTCACTCGAATAATTGACACCCTCTGACATCACGTTCGCGCGATTTCATAGATTTCGAATCATCGAAAAGCGATTGCGACTTACCGCAGCAAATAGATCTTTTACTGTATTGTATATATTTACTGTATTTGTTCACAATTCATCGTTCATCCATCTTTTCACTTGTATACCTACTTCAATCTAGTGTCGATACAAGTTGTATAATAAATTTTCCGCACTTGGGTTTCGCACACGCAATTTCGCGCCGCGAGAACTTAGCTCGCAAGTCGGCGGCACGTTAAAAAAAGGTACTTTCTAATAACAAGAAGGTTAGTTCGATAATCAGCAGCGGATTACACAACCGGCAACGAACGTAGCAACTCGCGAAATCTATTATGTGGCTCAATGACGAAACTCCCCTTTTTCTCCTCTAGTGTTTCGTGTTGTTTTGTCGAGCGCCGGAACCTGTGATTTCCTTCTATATACTTCTGTTTCTGCTACCGTCACGTGCACAGAAGTGTCGTTGTGTCGCCCGCGCGCGCGTGTCACGTGACTCGGTCATGATGAAAGTGTGTCGTGACCAGTCGTGCAACGAGAGCCACCCGAGACAGTTGTGACACTTACAACTTGCACGATAAGTAACGACGAGCGAGTCGGGAATCACAACTGAGACGTACGTAACTCGATTAAGAAATTCAAAAATCGACTCTGAATTTGCGAATTTCGCGGAATTGATACATATTTTTGTCGGAATTATTACTTTTGAATTACGCAGAAAAACATTTAACTTAATTTTTATTTAATAATTCCAATAACTTACAAAGGAGATCCGGGATGAAGTAATATTTTCTGGAAGAAAGAAGAAACTGCAATAAACGCAAACGCCGTGCTTATGTCATTTCATATTTTGCTAGTATGCCGTAAAGTTTTATCGAACGATCAAATACACATATCAAAGTAAGCGCTGTAAGCGCGCGCGAAGCATATATGCACCGGAAGTGAGTGACCAAATCGCGGGTTAATGATCGGTCATTGACTTATTCACGTAAAAGGTCCGGGACCTAACCGCTGCAAATACACGCAAATTTAAGTACCGGCGTAAAAAGTAACGGGCCCCAGTTAAAAAGACGTCGACTTTTACTGCATCGCGCCGGCCTTTACCTCGTTGTCCTTGTAGGAACTAGTTTCTCGGTTTCTTGGGTTTCCCGCCGAGAGAACGCGCATCCAAAAAATCCTCATAGCATCATCTCCCTTTCTTCTTCTCCAGTTCGCGATCTTTCTAAATGACTCCCTTACGAAACATTCCAGATAAAACACACAGATGTGAGAAATCAAGAGCAACAAATCTTTGACTTAACATTTGATGACGTCTAATCGTGCTGAGTTATAAATCGCGCACGATTAAAATACGGAGAATGTCGACTGCCTTCAATCGCTCCCACCTCCAGAATGCAATTTCTTTCGCTAATTAATCGATAAGGAATCCGGGTGCGTGTCTGGCCGAACTTTTATTGAGCGATCGCGAGCGAAAAAACAGATACGTTTGTCCTTAAACTCGCTTGTAAAAATCGGCACAAAAGAGAAGATACCGCGAGAGAGAAAGAAAGAAAAATCTGTTCTCTGTTCCTTTCTTATTCCTCTATTGGTTTAGACACGAGCTGAAGTCTCTCTTCTAGCGCGGCTTACTTTTTTTTTTTTTTTTTTAATCGTTCATTTTTACAATCGTAAACTCGTGTGCACCAAGTTTTTAAATATTTACAAATATTTAAATTACACAATAACGACGGGCTTCAGACAATGCGGCAAAGAGATAATGAATATGTCGAGTAAAATTGTGACTTTTGTCGTTACGCAATCGCTTTGATTTTCAAGTGACCTATTCACATAGAGAGACTAAAAAGCTTTATCGGGACGATATTTAAGCTCTTGGCGAGCTTAAATATACTTAAATATACTTTACAACCAGTAATTTTCTCTTCTCGAATAAGTCAAGTGTGAAAACAAAAGAAAATCGCGCGAACAATGTCGCAGCAAAAAGTACACGATCATCCTGGTTAAACGCGGCGATGTGTAAAACAAGTAACAGTCATCGTTCTCTACTTTCGCCCAAATTGGACGATCATGCGGGATGAATCACGTAGAAGCAATGTTGTGTAGTGATCGGTGAGTGTTCGAAAGGTTTCGTTTCTCGCGTGGGCGAAATGTCTCGATTATGCGACTTGAAATTAGGTTATCGATCTGTTGTCGATATCATTATCATTTTTCGACACTAAAAAAAAAGCTTATTGTGTGGTTTTTATTTGCAGGCTAAAACTTTTTTATATGCACATTCGTTATGCAAATCAAACATTCGACAAAAATATAGACTTTGAATTAAATTTAAATCAAAAGTTACTTCTAAAATTTCATGTAAGTTTACAATCTTATGATTGCAATAAACTTAAAAATAGTAACACTATAAGTAGTATTATTTTCAAACACTATATTTAGTAGTTACTAATAATAGGTTGTGAAAAATATTATTTATATAATTTCATATTTAATTAACACTGCACACCGACAAAATTGAAACACGCGCGTCTTAGAAAGGATTATTTAATTTTTCCGATTTCTTCATCGAGGTTATTTTCGATTCTGTGGCGACTTTATTCGCCGTCGTCTTTCCTTATGCGTCGCGCCGACCGGAAGCGCTCGTTGCTCATCGACCGCGACCTCAAATGCATCGCCTTCGCGCCACAACGACCCGCGCATGTGGGTCGTGCTTAGCCCACTTCGCGACAGTCTTGCCGTGACATCGCCGTAACCGAGCGAGTCGAAATGGTCCCACGTGGAAAATTTCAGGTCGCCGCGCGCGCGCAATCGTGCGGCAGACAGCGTGGAGCTGCGCTTTCGAGATCGCATAAGAGCCGGCTCTCTCTCTTTCTCTCGTCGATTTCCAAATGGATTGTATGCGCGAGATGATATGACAGATAATCCATACACAATACATATGCTAAATTTTTATCTCTGCGATGCTTTCGAGTTTTGTCTCATTTTAATTCTAATGTCAAAATAAAGTAATTGTTGATGTAGAAACAAAAAACAAATTATACAAGTATTTATATAGATTGATAACATAGTGTATTAATACAGCACTAACATTAAAAAAAAATCGCTTAAATTTTAGTTTTATCTTATGTATTACTTTTTAAATTGAAGTAAATAAGTCCGTGTTCAAGAAAAAAAAAGATTATTTTATTGCGTTTTGATAAAATTTATATCAGATCACGAAGAATACTTGAATCTGAAATAAATGATTGAATACAAGAAGGCTACCTGATAGTCTTTTTCTTATGTTTTATGTGAGAACGCATTGTTTTCTTGCGAGTTATTACTTAAGAATATCCAACGGAAATATTATAGACTACGCGAAACTTCCTTGTGGAGGAAAGAATAACAGCAGAATTCGCTTGCGTGTTACTCGCGAAGAAAATTTCAAATTTCTTGTCCCGAAAAAAAAATCTTCCGCAACTTGTTAATTCGATCGACGAACAGAGGAGATATTAATTAATCCAGCAAACATCAGTAATTTAATACCACGAGCAACACATTTGATAAAATCAAAAATAATTGCAATGTTTCCGTTTGTACAAATTGTGCTCAATTGTTACAACTGTCTGTTATTAAAATTTACACACGAAATCGACTCGCAAAATGTTGTCGGAGCACGTTTCTTTGAGATAACGATTGCCAACTTCCTCGTTTCGTCAAGACTGCGCGACAAGTACAGCTGAATCGTCGTGTTTACGCGGTATGTTTGTACGATTTTCCCGACGAAGTCGTCGTGGCGACGAAATCAGGCCGAAATAGCAAAGCCGGTGTAATCAAAATAATCTTCAGCGCGATCAAAGATTGAAGAAACGACGGAACGTGTCCAAACGTACATCTCAGGAAAATCGTACGCGGAATTATTATTGCAAATCCGAGCTATAAAATTCACGCGAGAGAAGTCGGTGAAGTTCGAGAACCCCATGTTCAAAATCGTTGCCAATTCACAATTGCCAATTCTTAGAATCGGCAGAAATATTTTCGGCGACTACGTAACGCGACAGCGTTTCAAACGATGCGTGCTAACACGCTTTCCTCGACGCAATGATATCTTTTATATGTTGCACACAAAGAATGTGTGTGTGTAAAAGAATAAGCTTTGAAATTCGTCACTTTTGCCGTGTCAAATGTCGAAGATGGATTATATGAAAATGCGCTCGTTGAGCGCATTCTATTTTCTCAACAAACATCTTTGCAGGTAGTAAAGAACAATTGGTCGAAATACTTACCATCTTCAAGGTCTCTTCGGGCCTCAAAAGATAGAACATGGACTGCAAGTGTTGCTGAATATCGCATCCCGCTGTTGAAACTCGTCTGGAGGGACGAGCTCTTTCGTTCGGCGGTAAAATAAGGGCTGCGCCCTTGCCCGCAAAGTAACATTCGCTCAGACTGCAACAAATAACAAACATATATTTTCGGTAAAATTAACGTTTATTATTATGTTTTAAAAGAAACAAATTATAATCATATTTATTAAAAAAATTAAACGCATTTTAAAGCATCGTCATGTATAACGATAACGTCCTATGTAACGATAACGGAAGATCATGTGTGCATGCGTTTGTGTGCACACGTGTCTCGGTGGTGCTATTTTTCCACGCTAAGTAAACCGTCACATTCTCATACGATAATGACCACTGACCAGACACACGTATATTATACATGCCATTTACAATAACTTACGCGGCAACGCGCCACAATAGAAAGTTTTACCTGAGACTTCTCCGCGGAATCGGGCACACAATAATGTACGTATATTCTTTAATCGCGTGCGCTACACAATATTTTTATATAACGTGAGAAAATCGTTTTCTTTGTCCGTGCAATCGAATGTTACATCAAAACATTTTGTAACAGATTGCGCCGCACATATTGCTCGATGTTACATTTATTAATTTTTGACATGTCTTTACGGTTGTTTTTGTTTTATAATAAAATATTGTTGCAGTTATTTTAAATGTTTATTTAAAGAGATCAATGTGAACAGCGAACGTCCAACGAATGCAACGAACGACGACGATAAAACTGATGACGGAATTCACATCAGTTTTTCTTACAGAGGATCACGTACAGGCAAATCAAAATGAAAATCTAACATCATCGAACCACTCGATGAATTAGTTTCTCAACTTCACCGCGATTCTCTTTCTTTCTCACTCTGTATAATTGTATATTATCGAGAGCCCACAACAATAACTTTCATACGAGTGAATTACAGTATCGTGTAACATGACGCGGCTCAATTACGCGCACGAGCGTAACTTATTAACAAATTGGGCCAAGTCAATCTCGCTCAACATTCTCTTAATATTCTCCGCGATGAAGCGATTGCCAGCTTGGCCTTCTTATTAGCGGCCAAACTTGATACACCACAATCGCTGTAAATGTTCACCGATTAAATTGTCGCGCAAAGCATATTAATCGATATATACGTCATTTCATTTTTCGTTTTCACTATTCAAGATCGAGTTACTTTTGTAATCAGTTTCTTTATTTCTAAATATTTAGTCATTCTGATCATGATTTTTCAAAACAACGGCGGTAAGAATTCACGGATTATACGGTCATAATACATAAATATCTAAAAACAAAACGACCAACTAAAAAAAATCAAGTTTGATAATCTCGATCTTTAAAGGTGAAGGCGTATACGCCGATTAGTATATAGGGGATGCAACGTTCGAAGATATCTATAACAATATGAGCGCGCGGTAGCAGCTGATGTTGTCCGAGATAAAGACGAAGGGAGAAAAGAGAGATGAGAAGCGATTTCAAGAGACCATCTGCGCGGAGCCGACGTAAAAAACACGAAAATAAAGATCAGGGTCAAAGGAAGGGAAAGAGATTTCATCTTTTCTCCAATGAATCTTTTACCTGTCGACGTAGCCATCATTCAGATATATGGCTGGCACCCTTGCGTTTGATGCTGCAGGGGCGTTCTCTTCGGATCTCTCCGTGGCTCTCACAAAAGATAACAATGCCCACGGAATAAAAGATCACCCGGATGTTTCGACTCGCGTTGCAGTACACTGTATGACGACGACCCGTTACCAGAATATGACGCTATTTCTTTTATCCGATTAACGAGGGAAATCGAAGACTCACGTTTCGCTTGTTCGCGCGGCAAATAAAATTCTCTCTCGCCAATTGCGCGTACTTTCCGGAAAGAGAACCGCTAATATACCTCATGTATGCGTTTAGGCGGAGAACCGACGGGATACTAAAATCATCTCGGGAAGATTTAAGCTAATAAAACGAAACCGCGATCGGACGTGGGCGGATATATATATATATATATATATCTCTGTGTGCGCGAAGCGTAACACGCTCGGTTATATATCGGCTAGTTGTTATTATTAGCGCAAGGAGAGAGAGAGAGAGAGAGAGAGAGAGAGAGAGAGAGAGAGAGAGAGAAATCGTCGTCCCTCTTTATTATGTACCGCCATTCGGGACGCGTGCGAAAAGAAATTTCGTGGAAATTGCGCGCAGCCGAGGGTGAGATATACGACGAGAATCTATGGACTGCTGTTCGATTTTTATTGTGCGATATTATCCGCGACGACAAATTTTACCGTGGTCAAACGTGTCTATTTTCCATATTAAGGAAAGTTGAAACATGTTTTCCGGTTCAAAAAACACTTTGTTCCGTTTTCTTTTTTGAATGCGCCGAGATTTACGGTAATTTTGCGGTAGAAAGACCACAACACAAACATAATCTCGCAAATTGAACTGGCGCCGAGCATTGGATCTTTACGGAAGATATAATGCAAAGGGAGAAGGCATCAGTCCAGATAAGAATGACTCGAGTCGCGAGCGTCGGCACCGTTAAAAATCCATAAAATCCATCCAAACATTGACTGGCAATCGCAATTTATGCGCGTAACTATCTCCAAGGTAGGAGAGCGGTCAGTGATGACGTCATTTCTACGTAAAGTTACGCTCGTTGTATGCACTCGTGCATCTCTTTTGCATGTCAGCGCGTATCTACAAGATGTACGCGCTTTGTGAAACGCCGCTTTAATTAAACGATACGGAAAAAATCCAAAATTTCAAAGTCAAATTTTATTGAAAATTAGAATATGTATGAAAAGCAACTATTGATGCGCATTATTTGCAACAATGATGTTAAAAGTTTTACAGCTGAGTTAAAGATTTTATTTGCTTTTTTAATTCAGTTTACTTTTTAATTTGTTTCTAAAAACTCAGAAAAGCTTAATTTGTTTGAGAAAAATATATATAAATTGCTTATTTGTATATTATTTTGATTTCACACCGAGCAACAAAACGTCAACAGAGAAAGAAAGAGAACTGGGTGAATCTTTTTTCTGTATTACGGTTTTCTTTCTTCGCGCGACGCCTCGTTCCGTTTTATAGCATAACGCGCGCGGATTGTCGATTTCCCGACATTTCGGAAATAAGTTTTGACAATAGCGGGAATCACGTCAACTGACGGCGTGTGTAGATCTTCTTTGAATCCAAGTATGTATATTTCGATCGTGAACGCATAGCAGACAGAATGCTGCTAAAATTAGCGTAAACGTTCCGCAAGTGGAAACACTTTTCCTCTCTCCTTTCAAAGTTATCTCTTTTCGCCGTACTGCAAAATATATAGAATAATATCTCTTTCTCAAATTAACTTCGACAACTCGAAGAAGTTTTCGTGAACGCTTTTGAAAGTGTCAATCTTCAGAAGAAAAAAGAAAAAAAGAAACAGTAATATTAAAATCATCAAAATTTTATAAAATATTTTCTTATTCACACTGTTTTAAAATTTCGACGTTATCACGTAAAGTAGAAAGATGATTAAAACTGGCTTGTCTGGTTTTAACAATTGCGTGTTTTTTGTCATTAATGCGTACAATTACAATCGCGTGTTTCGCCAGCGCGCTAATATCGCGTTACGCGAGACGCGCGATGAGGAAACTCTTCAGCACATAACAAACCTGCGCATCACGTGGTGCAGAAAAGGGTGAGAATACACTTTCTGCGCATCTTTCACGGTACTTGGCCACGGTTTAGCGATAAAACGAGCGAATCACCTTGAACGCATCCGATGTGCGACCTGTTCCCTTTTCGTATGACGTGCATCGCGGACACGTGCGTAAGTCGGATAAAATGCGCACGAGATGCACTTTAGCCGCATATAAAAAGAAATTTTTAGTATACACACTCGAGTAATAATCCAAACGATACTCGAAGTTACTCAGAATAACTTTTTATCGCAGGATAAACGGGAGTAAGTAATGCTCTTTCACCGTCATACAATTTAAATCTTTGTTCACACATACTTGTATAAAAACAGTCTCACAAAACATGTAGTATAAATAAGTGAAATTATTTTGAAAATATAACATCATTATGTAAATATAAAATGGTTTTCGACAATAGTCTTGTTACTTTATCTTATTATTATATTACTATTGTTATTTTAAATATGTTATTATATTTGAAAAGTGTCATTGCAAAACCAGCAAATTTCACTCACATGTAATTTTATGACGTAGTGATATGTCAATAACGCCAGTAACGTATGAGTTTTCTATGACGTACAGTAATATGCAAATGGCCAGTTGTAAATTTCTTTGTACACACGGCAATACATCGGATAACTGAAAAGGCGTTAACTCATTACCTATGTATGTGTTATGTAAATTAGTCTGTATCGTGCAAGACGCATTAATGCGAATTTATTTATGCGACGCATTTAATGCAGTTTTCGTGAATTTTGCTTATTTCCAGTAAGTTTATTTCCGAGTAACAAAATCACGGAAATCGACATCTCGATGATAAGAGATATAGGTAATTATGTCTTACATATTTTCTCTGTAATTTTATTGTGTTCTGACGGTCGTGCAAAGGTTACGAGCATTAATTATTTGCAGTCGAAAAAAAACCCGTCTCTTCCTCGTGGCGCTACGAGAATTTCTACCAAGGAATCGTACACGAGACTGGTATAATGACCGGTATTTCTCACGCTCGCCCGCGATTCTCATAGTTCTTTTCGCAGCCGCGATTTGCCTTAGAACACACACAATTGAATCGAAGACACAATTATGGCACAATCGTTTAGCCGCCTACAATTGCGGAACAGCGACAAGGATTATCAGCGGATGATCAGCGAATTTATTGATCGAACCGGATTTTCCGGCTGATCGATGCATTTCACCATGCGAGTTGCGCAAATGTCGCGCGCAATTTTCACGACGTGCATAAATGCCCGAGTCAAAATTTTGATGCTACTTTCACACTTTTGAAGATACTTTGCACCTATTTAGCTGACCTATACGCTTGTATAAACTGGCA